>VYZU01044354.1:37500-56806 GCA_013401355.1 Ceyx cyanopectus
AACTATATATTAATATGTTTACATAGCCAGTGCTTGCCACTAAATAGGCATGCATTTTCTACTGAGAAATTATTATTTAATGGGGGTTTAAAAAATAATTTAAATGTTATTTAGACAAAATTCTAGTACTTGCTAGCTAAAGGGAAAACTCTTTGAGTACTACTGGATTTTTTTCCCTTCATTATTTTTTCCTTTTGGGAGAGAGGAATAAAATGCAATTGAAACCAGTCAAATATTTAAGACTTCTGCACGCAGTGCTGAATCTGTAAGGCTGTTTGGATGGAGATCAATAATATATAGCTGTTGCTAGATAATACCAGACTAATCCTTATTGTAAATGCTTCTGGAGAAACTCAACATCACATTGTGTTGCTAAATATCACAGAAGAGAACACGATTCCCCACAGAATAAGAGCATGCTGGCTGCAGGTATCCTAAAGCATATGTTGTAAAATCTAAAGCTTCCCAAATTGAGTAAGTGGAAAAAAAACCCAAACCAAGCCAGGTTTCTAAGCCCCATTTTTCAGAGCATCCTTCAGCTACGGCGAAGCGAAAGCCCGTGGAGCAGAGAGCAGCCAGGCACTCAGCACGCTCGCCTCTCTCCAGAGCCTCTCTCAGCTAAGACAACTCAACTAAATCCTTATTTACATTACAGATTTACACTGTGGCAGTTGGCGGGCCTGATCCTCTGCTCCTATTCACAACCCACCCCGTGCCCTGCTCCGTACTGCCGACCACACACGGAGGGGCCGCGTCCCTCCTACGCCTCTCAGTGAGTACATTTTCCACTGCTTATTCCCAAATCTTGGCAAGCTGGCTAAGAGTTGCTTGATATTATTCTTACTGTTATTATCATCATTAATCTTATTAATATTAACGTTGATGTTATGAGCAGGACTGCTGTTAAGCCACAGTTGCAAAGGCAAATGGATTCTAAAAGAAGCTGCAAACTGCGGCTCCTCTCCCAGTTCTCTCTGTATATAAATTACTCTGTTCTTTTGTTGAAGAAGAGCTTTCTCTAAACAAACCTTGCACAAAAGGTTTAAGTAATTAGTGATGGATTCAGGCAATGGAGCCATTCAAATATGGCTGTCCTCTGATCTAGAATGAGCTGATCAAACACCAGTAAGCTAATTACTTCAGACACTGTACAGTAATCACCGAGCCCAAATGTGAACATTTACAATCAAAACAGGTATTATGTTCTGCACTAGAAGACAGTCTCATGATCTATACATGTCAAAACTAATATGTATAATGCATAAGCTTCCAAGAGAAACCTAAACTGCTGACACCCACTGCCAGGAGGTATCAATATGGACCTGTTCAGCATTTCAAGATAATAACCAGTCTAGTGTACTAATTCACAGGCTCCAATAAGACACAGCTTGCCTTTGGAAGATGACTTGTAAAAAAGGACAAGTGCACTCCAGCAGTATCAGTGTGTCTCAGATGATCAGTGCTCTCTTCTCCATTAAAGAACTGGCCAGTTTTGTGCTCTCTCAGAGCAACCAGGCCTGCACTTGTACTAACACCTCTGGCTTGTATTCCTCCCTCCCCCAACTCCCAAGCCTTAAAAATAGTGAGAATACTTTTTAAATGACCAATCCAAGTACATTCATCTCATCATCTGGCTTAAGTATACAAGGGCTGCTTCTGAAAAATATTTAAGAGAACAACACTAATTAGGGTTCCCTCCCTCAAATTATATTCAAAACAGACATCCAAAGAACTTCACCACATTTAGGATAAATTCTTTTGCAGTTTCTTAGGAAATCAAACAAGTGCAATCTCAAAGCTTCACTTTCTTGGACTGGTGAGCAAGCAGGTGACAAGAGCCAGCACCAAAGTCCAGGCTGCTTTGCTACAGATGACCAAATGTTCCCCGTGCAGCACAGAGTCTCCTAAACTGCTTTCCAGACTAACACACAGTGGGCTCAATCCAACAACTCCCAAACAAATGAGTGGCTTTTACCTGCACTAGCAACACCACTGAACTGAATGGGATTGAAGGAGTATGAACTAGCCATGCAAACAACAGTCTTTGTGATCTTGCCCAAACAAGCACTCCAAGGGGCAAAAAAAAAAAGCAAGACTGCAAACTGAGAAATATTTTTTAATATATGTACTGGAAAAATTGCCCCAGCATTTCAAATAAAGTTTTTAACACCCCTTTCAGGAGTCCTTATTAATGTGAAAGCACTAAGCTACTGTATTTATTATTGCTTTTAAAGATTGAGTCCTTACTGACTTTAACAGAGAATAAAGCTTAAAAGCACACACTTCCATATGAGAGAATGTTGTGGTGTTTAAAACTCGATCACATTATGAATGGCAGAAAGCACTGCAAAATTTTATCAGTGCTCCACATTGCTCTACATTTTAAATGTTAAAATACTAATTTAATTTCTCCTGTTTTGTTTTCACTTACAGCATATGCCTGTTACAGGAAAACACTGTATTTGTTTATGTTTCCTTATGTTTTATAACTTGCTTTCATTTTCCAATACATTACAGTGTGGTTAAATCTGTTAAGCACTGCAGAAATTAATCTTTGCTTCTTTTCTTTTTCCTGAAATTTTTATTATTACAGTGAGGATGTAGCACAGTAAAAATTTGCAAGGACTTGGGGGAATTAATCGAGCACTTGCTTAATCTCATAGACATGGGTTGAATTTTGCAGTTCTTAGTTACACAAAAGGTGTTGAATGGGAGTTTTGTCAAGCAGTCGGGATCTCAGCCACTAATAACCTCTCAGTTATTTTCTTTTTCTCATTAGCAGTCTAACAGCTAACAGACTAATCTGAAGCTGCTACGGGATGCAAGATGAATTACAGCACATAAAGCTTACCCTAGGAAAACAGGTGAAAAATTGCAGGCAACATCTCTCAAATGGTACCCGGGGCGAGCTCCTAAAGCTGGTCCCAACCCGCTGAGCTGCAGTTGCTCCAGCAGAGTGCTGTCACTTTGCATCACTGGGGTCTGGCCCTAAAATCAGCCCACGGAAATTCAAATGAAGGTGTTTTGAGAAAGTCACTTTAGGTTGGTGATAGCTGAAGCCGCTCAGGTGCTCTGCTGCCTCTGAAGGGGGTACACGAGGGGAGGCTCTGCCCAGCCACCCTCACGTCGCGCACCCACCGCACGCTCTCCGGGCTGCAGCACTGCACGGCTGCGGGGAGGATGAAGGTGGCCTCAGGAGGTAGGGAGAGGGCTCAGAGGGTTCTGTGGGTCCTTCAGTCACCATCAGGGAACGTGTAGAGCTGAGAAAAAACTGCCTCAGCCTCCGACTACCCGCTCATGGGATTTGTGAAGCCAGCTTTCCTAGCTCTGAGTTATCGCGGGCGCACGGATCTTTCTGCTCTGAGGGGAGAGCCTTTTGCATGGTGTGCAAGGGAGAATGGAATGGATGGATGCTCCAAAACTGCTGCCATCTACTTCTGTGAAACAGACCCAAATGAAGTATCACGTTCTAGTCATGTTAATTCTGCAAACCTATGCTGTTTACTAAGTGTCCACTTTCTAACTGCTAGTTAGGCTAGGACTAACTGCTCTCAGTCTGGAATAAGCCCCAGCCAAGTGCACTGTGCTCCAGCTTTGCTCTAGAATCTTTTTATTTTGTCTCAATTTAAATCACTTCTAGTTCTCTACATGGAAATGGCCTGAAAAGTATCTTTTCAATTAAATAATCACAGAATCACAAATGTTAGGAATTGGAAGGGACCTAGAAGATCATCTAGTATAATAATTATTACTATCAGATGTTCTCTAACAATTCAGTATTTCGTTATATTTTGTTGCTCTGTATCCTAGAATCACTAGATTGTATAATACTCTCAAGATACTGGGATAAAATCAAGTAAGAGAATCCACATTTTCTAGGCTTTCATCCCTTTCAAATTGCTGACACCTTCCCGAGGCATCCAAACAAAAGTGTCTCGTAAAGGAATCCAGCAAACATGTGAATAAAATCTTTTCTGAAGCTTCTTTTCAGTCTATCTGCAATAATACAAATGAAAGCATGGAAAAGTGTGGTACAAATTACTCTTATTTCTACATTCAGAGTTGCCTAATTTAGATATTATTTTCCAAAAGTAGGAATTTCAGGAAGAAAAAAAATACAACCCACTGATCTTTCAGAAGCTGTGTACAAATTGTGAAGAGCTGCATTTGTTAACACCAGCTAAACCCTCTGCTAACTATCAAGACAGATGCATAAACTGCAAATCCAGTCATCATTTCCAAATGCAGCTCACAGCATTTTTCTATCTTTAAACAAGCAATGTTAGAAATAAACCTCTGATACAGGACAATTAATTACTACTCCTATTATGAGGATACAGAAATTTCTTTTTCCCCAAGCACAATTTAAGTTAAAATATATATATATTAAAAAAACCCACATAAATTTGTTTCCAAAATTATATTCATTTGGAAACAGTGGCCTTGTAGCAACGTATTGATCCTTGAGAAGAATGGTATTACTTTTTCCTTAGCTTTATCATCTCTTACAATTGACAGGGCTTTTAAAGAAAGTTTTCTTAAATTGTTAGAACACGTTTATTTTCTTGCAAATTAATTCTTTTTAACTCTTTATGATAGCTTTGAATCCCATAAAGAAAGATGAATTATCACATACTGAGCCCAAGCTGTGAAACAGGAGGAGACAAATAGAGACCCCTACTGTGTTTAACAATGTAGAAGAAATTCCAGACTCAATAGCAAAATTTTCTGTCCTTTTTCTCAGCCCACAAAAGCTGTCAGTGCAGGTTTGAACAGCGGAGGGCACTCTTGCTATGCGAAACCCGGCCCCGACCTGGCACACTCGGCTTCATCTATTCAGCAGCCTCGATCTCCGAATTTGTTAAGTAACAGCCACCTGTGGCACAGGCACCGGGGCTGGATCCCGTTTGAAGCACTCGCGGTTTCTAACCTGAGCAGCGAAGCCCTTCGTTATCTCCAACACTGGCGCCTTTCTGCCCGCACAGATGGGGAACACATGTGAGCCTCACAAATTCCTTGGAATATTCCTGGAAGAAACTAAAAGCCACCCTGTGTTTGGCACAGTCGTACAAGCAGCTCTTTGCTTGCCCATCGAGGCATTTCTGGGGTGGTGTAGAACTGCTGGAGAACTAACTGATGTTTGGAGGGATTCAAAAAAATTCAGTTTATTTGGGATGTGTTGAGTTTGATTGGGAATCCTAAAAAAAATACTTCTAACAGAGCTGATAGGGAAAAGACACTGGGGGGAAAGCCCAAACAAACAAACCAAAACCAAACAAAACTAAATAAATAAAGTCATAGAAAGAAGGAGAACACAACTGGTGCACGGAACTCTTAGGGGGCAGAATGAAGCCACTCACCCTGCACTGCCAACACTGCCAATCTGCTGTCTGGAGCCTCACAGTGAGAGAGGTCAGCGTGAGGACCCAATCCTGCAACTCCTGGGCATCTCCAAACTGAGCTTACAACTCCTTGACTCAACAGCACTACTCCTTTGAGTAAAACTACTCACATGTAGGGGTGCTCCACAGAGCAAACCCGGAGCGATCCAAAGCTGGTTGTACAGCTCATTCTGCTCATTCCATACCCTGAAATACAGCAAAGCACTGAAAAAAATCTCACCAAAACTCTCAGCTTTCCTCATCTCCAGCTTTGGGGACACCAGTGCACCCACAAAACCCTAAAATAAAACGATCAGATGGCAGCAGCAGAAGCGACTTCCCAAAACACTGCAGAGCAAATCGCTTTTGATTAAGTGAAACAAAACCACTGTGGCACCTGCAGGGTTAATGAAGCAGCTCGAGATCCTGGGCTTCACAAAAGGAAACCTTTCTCCTTCTTTAAGAACTGTAAACACTTGTGCCGAGCTAGATGGGCATTTGATAAGCTGTACAGCGTGCAGCAAACTCCGAGGGATCTCTAGTTAACACTCCAATTCAGTGTTAACACTTAACAGAACAGTGGTAAGCCGTGCTGCCAAGGTCAACTGCACAGATGTACTAATTGTATTATGAGCTTGACATCTAGTGGCCACCCCTGGCAGGGCAAAGCAGGCAAAGGTTAAATCAGCAAGCCTTGTCAAAGCACTTCTAACTACCCACCCTCAGGGAGAGTCCTGGGGAAGCCTTCTGCCACTTGCAACCCCCCTCCCACACACCTTCCTGCTCCTCGGCTGCGGGCTCAGCTCCTGCAGCAGCACCCACCCAGCAGCACCCACCCAGCCTGCCCAAACACCCCCCCTGTGCCCCACTCTCAAAGCCTGGGGGTTTTTTGCTGTCTCTTGTTCAGCTGGTGGTGGGGAGAGTGGTGAACAGGAGAGACACACACCAGCATCAAATACAGGCCAAGAAGAGGTTCAGACTGGTTTTTAGCTTAGCCCAGACTAGACGTTGTGCTCACTTTGTGTGCCCCTAACTGCTGCAAGGAAACACTGAAGACTTCACTCTTTACACCACTATCTTTTCACTTTTCCACTTAAAATAAACACATCTTAAAAATATATTCTAAAAATAATTTAAGTGTTATATTATGGTTTTCTATCACTTTTTAAAACAGTTATTTTTTTCTTTTCCAGTTTTCCTTAGTAAGAAAAGTACTGTGTCTGTAACTAAACCAGCTCCTAGAAGAATATTTTAGCCTAAATTCCCCATTTTTTTATTAATGGAAAACCTTAATTACATTTAGTAGGAAATTTTCAGAGGGTGAAGGAAACAGAATTTTGACCTTTTACATTTATATGTACAATTTAATAAAAATTTAGTGCTGGAACTAAATTTACTCATGCTTCCTGTAAAAAACAAACATACAGAAATTACTCTCATTTTACAAATACTATAGCTCCAAATAAATCATTTTTACATGATAGATTTTTAGAAATGTATCTCTACTTAACTATTTTAATTTCATGTGAGACCTGCTTTATAATCAGCAAAAGTGATTAACTCATGTCCTGACTGATGGACAGTCAACAGATATGCTTGTCAACAAATAAAATGAAAGAAAGATACACAAAAAATCTTCCCAGGACTCAAAATATTTTTACAAAATGGCACTAACACTCGTTATTAATTTGTTTATTTTAATATTTTTTTAATGCCACCCATTTTTGAATTGTTGCTTTTCCTCTTCTTTAAGCAAGAAGTAATTTCCAACAGCTAAATGTGGGCATGTTCATAGCTTAATTCTACAGAATTTAAATCACCTTGCAAAATTTCCTCCCTCCCACTCTGAAAAAAAAAAAAAAAGCCTTAATGTTTACCTCAGGAGATGGGAAAACCTCAAGATCAGCACCACCAGATAAAAACTGACCCAGTTCTGTCTACTTTATACACACACATCAACAACTGGGCTGCTTGTAGTTTTCTTATTATTCCAAATATTTTCCTAGTGCTAACACAACTGAAATGGACTATTTTTTCACTTACACACATAGGTTTACCCAGTTTGCCTGTTAACTCTCTAACTGTAATAGCAGAGCTATTTCTATAAAGTTCCAATTGCCTTTTCTTCTCCAAGGGACAATTTACACCAACACTTCCTCGGCCTTTTTTTTTCCCCCCAAGCAAAAACCCTCCTCATCCAGTTGCCTCACAACCCAACATTTGCAGAAATCAGCTGAGTTTTCTGTTTCCTGACAGCTGCCTGTGGCTTCCCCACTTTTAAGGCAATGGTGTCTAGGTGATGAGGAATCACCTGCAAAGGGTGTTTTCACCTTCACATCTGCAGGTGAACACACAGCCAGCCCGTGGCAGCGTGGCTGCACACTCCACAACACCCAGTGCAGCCACCAACTGCTCAAAACTCACTTTACTGGGGTGCAAAAGCTCCACGAGTTTAGACTATGCTGCCTGCATTGAAAAGTGAGGGGAGAAATATCTAAAAAAGCAGATTGCAAAAGGCACAGCAGAGCAGTGTCATCACACGGGGCACTACGACGCACCCTCAGACTAAACAATGATGCATCTTGGCCAGAAACTTCAGCATGAAAAAGTCCAAAGCATCATTTGTCATCACCCTCAGCAGAGCCTCACTTCAAGAATCACTTTTCAGCATTACGAAAAAAACCCAACCGTACGACCAAACAAAAAACAACCACCCTTTTCATTATCCCTACTTAAAAAATCCAAATGTTATATCTGGTTTAATATACAAATTATCTGGAGTTGAAGCATTTGCTTTGTTTCTATAATTCTGTTTGGAATCTGTTGAATTAGACAAGTGTATTAGAAATGTAATTCCAGCTATTACAATGCTTTATATTTACTGAGAAACTGAGATTATTGTATTCTACAGGCAGTCATTTGAGTCCTTCTGCTGCTGCTTTTAAATTCTTTCCATCACATCTTCCAATTCAGTCACCTCAAAGTCCTGGGGTTTTTAATAGATACCTTTTGTTCCCTTTTCTACAGTACAATTATTCCACTAATAATATATCATGGCCAGCTGCTTGCTAAAACTTACTTTCAACAATTATTTTTTTTTAATTGTATTTTTTAGCATTTCATTTGCAACAAGCACTTCCGAGTGTAAATCTGTAGCTGATGACATTGCTAATTATCTTCAGATTTCCACCAGCTTCTCACCCTCATGCCACTGCCCCGTTTGCATGCAGTTGTGCTGCTCTGCAGCCCCAGCTGCCTATGGTTTTATTGCTGCTGATGCTAAACTTCTCTGCTCACGGCAGCACCAAAGTTTTGGTGAGAACGGTCAACTTAAAACCCAGCCTAATGTTTCAAACCCAGCCTTAATGTTTCAAGCCCAGCCTTAATGTTTGTAAACTAGTCTAATGTTTCAGACTCAGCCTAATGTTTGTCACCCAGCCTAATTTTTCTAACCCAGCCTAATGTTTCTAACCCAGCCTAATGTTCATAACCCAGCCTAATGTTTTTAACCCAGCCTAATGTTCATAACCTAGCCTAATGTTTGTCACCCACCCTGCTCCCCACCTTGCCAGGCTTGTCCCTGCTGCTCCCAACCTCCCTTCACTCCATGGGTGACATCTCTCACCCGTTCATTTTTAAATGCTCCACCGAATAAAATTTCTCTTTAGGTGATATTAAATAGTTGCAACAAATAATAATCTCCTGCTAACAGCTTCCACCTCTGGAGATAAGCAGCTACAGGAGTGACCAGGCCACAAAAACCCTCCAGCTGGAGCTGCTCGCTTTCTGAAACCGACAAATACTCTCTGCACTCCGCCAACTGCTTTGGGCCTGTTGCAAAACCCGCTCGGGAGCTGCAGCGAGATCTTCACCCCGGCTGCGAAGAGCACGGAGCAGCAGCGGCTGGGGAAGGGGCTGTAGCCGGGGAGCTGGGGAAGGGGAAGGGGCTGAGCCGGGGAGCGCTCAGTAGCTGTGGCCTGGAGGAGGAGGAAGGCTGCCTGCGCTGCAGCAATCCTCAGGCTCCCCAATCCAAGGTGCAAACGATTTACATCGCACCCATGTGCACCAGGCAGCCCCTCTGCTGCTGGCTCTGCCTCCACCTTGCATTTCCCCAGCGAAAAGTGCCAACAACAGCCACACTTTTCTTATTTTTTTTCATTATTTTTTTTTTAATTGAGCTGCGAAGGGTTTCGCTCTATTAATTAAAATATGTTTTGATAAAGGAAACACAGCACATTTTGATAACAGCTTTCCAAGGCTGGAAAGTATTTACATTGTTGCGTTTTCGGGCTGCTGTGAAAGCCGATTTTGTGCTATTCAGGGGCCACAATAATAACGCTTTAAAATTCCTCACTGGGATGCAATGTAGTCCTTTTGATGGAAAGACTGTCTTTCTCATTCGGCAGAAATAAATCCATTCATTTGATCATGTAGTCATTGAGGGCAATACAAAACAAACCAAGTGTGAGAAATTCTATGTGATGAAGTAAACAAAACAAAACCCCCCAAAAAAAGAGGAAAAAAAGAAGGGAAAAAAAACCACGAAAAAAAAAAAACCCAAAAAACATTTCCATGACAAAAAGATTCTTTGTCCTTAATCTACCCACCATATGCAAGCGTTTCTTTTTAGCATATCTCTTGTTCTAATCTCGGGTGACATGGCTACATAGATAAGATTCACAAAACAAAACAAAAACCTAGTTTAACAATTTTTTTCCCCCCAATTTATTAACTCGCCGGGAGTGTCGTAATGAAGTACCGGGGTTTTATTTTTCTGTATTGAAATAGATTCGGGGCATGTAAAAGTTTATCATGCTAGTGATAAATTCTTAGACCTAGAACCCAGCTCAGCAGAGTTAAATCTTTACAGCATAAAATACTAATTCTCATCTGCTTGTCTATATTAATTTATTTTACATGACCTCCTCGGGGGGGGAAAAATTAAATTAAATTAAAAATATTTGAAAAAGCCCTGCTTTGCTGATCTGCTGTGACAGAAGGAAGCATTTCCCTGTGTCGCTGTTATTGTTACCAACCAAGTGGGTTTTCCTGGAGAGCTGCGAGCAGCCCTGGAGGGTGTGGGACTCTCAAACACCCTGGGAAGGAGCAGGAGGCTGAACGATTTGCCAGTCTGACAGATGTTTTAACCTGATGAAGTGGATTCACGCTGCCTTAAGCTTCAGGGCCAGAAAGTTCAGCTACGATAGTCAAAAAATCCTTCTCGGGCTTCAACTTTGCTGCCTTGCTCTCCCCACAGATGGCTTGCAACGTAAAAAGTCATCCTAGTTTTGAAGCACAAGGAGTTGCTTTTGGAAGGGAGGGAGAAGGGGCAGAAAACAGAGGACAAGAGGCCTACAGAGAAAGTAGAAAACACCGGGGCTCCAACTTGGTGATGCGGGAAACTAAGAAAGAAGTGCTCTCCACGCCAAGAGGAAAAGAAAAACTTTCCACTGGAAACTCTTAGCCCAGGAAAAGTGATTAGGAGCCGTGGGATGCCTTTGCAAGATGCCAAGGACCAGTAAGGAAATTTTAAAATAACAATGCAAAAAAATAAACGAGAAAAAAAAAAAAACAAAACAAACCCCAAACCTGCAGTCGCCTTCTCGAAAACAGTAATTCCAGCAGAGTGGAATTGAGGGGTGATAGAGCCGAGACCTTCCCAGCTTTGGACACTTGTTCACCAGCAGCCTAGATGCATCAAAGCAAGTGTGCGTGTGGCTGCGTGTGGGGAGGGAGCGGGGAATGGCGGATGGGCGAGAAAATCACCCATCCCCGCTGCCTGCAGCCGGCGAGACAGGGGCCGGTAGCGGCGGTGGCACTTGGCGCGTCACCCACCCCGCTAACAATTACAGAGCCGGGCGGCGAAGGGGAGAAAGCAGCGCGGGGGGGGGAGCAGGGAAGCGAAAAGCCGCTGTTCAACCTTCTCGAAAATAACGCGATCAACTCCGCTGCCCCTCGCACCCGCTCCTGCCGGGCTCTCCTACCCAAGCCGCGGTCCTCCCGCTCCCCGAGCAGCCGGGGAAACTTGGGGGGGAGCGACCCGGGCGGCCCAAAGCCCAAGGGGGATGCTCAGGGACGCGCCTCCCCTCGCAGCCCGCGGCGGGCGGCCCGGGGAAGCCGCTGGCACCGGTCTCGGGGGGGCTGCCCCGGCCTCTGGCAGTCCCCGGTCCGCGGGACCCCCCCCCCCCCGGGCCCCCCCCCCCCGCGGGGGGGCCCCCCCCCCCCCCCCCCGGTGCCCGCAGCTCCAGGCAGGGCGCCCCGGCCGCAGCCACCCCAACTTTCTTGCCGGTAAAGCGAGGGCTGCGGGGCTCCTGATGCTCCGAGCCTCCACTGGAGAGGTGAGGGGGGGGTTTGGGGGGGTGTAAAAAAAAAGGAATAGCCAAAAATAGAGAAGCAGGTCCGCGGAGGAGGAGGCTGGCGCTGCTCCGGGGTGCCCGCTCATGCAGCTGCCCGAGCCCGGCTGAGTGGGGAGGGAGGGCCGAGCTCTGCCGCCGAGCCCCGCCGCGCTGAAAGCGCTCGGGAGGCCGGGAGGGAGCCGCTGGGAGGGCTGGTTAGTGAGGGGGTGGGCTGCAGAAACTTGGCTAAACTGCTAACTTCTCCGTTCCGCTGCCTCTTCCCCCAGCTGCTCTAATTCCCATTCTCCCGCCGCAGAGTAATTGCGCTCCCATGTTCACCATCACCATAAATCCACCTAGCTCCAGCTGAAACACACTCACAAAAGAAGAGAGAGGAGAAAGAGGCGCNAAAAGGGGGAAAAAAAAAAAAAGCAACGCTAAGCAGCCAACCAAACTGGGAGGGAGTGAGTGAGCGGGTGAGCGAGCGGGGGATCAGCCGGGCGGGGTGTGTGCGGTGCGGTGGGGTGTGCGCGGCGGGCTGGGGCGGCTGCGCGGAGCGCGCATGGGGCTCTGTAATTATGATTGTGAATAATGCATGGCGATTAATGGTGCTGGGGGCGAGCGCGGATTGGCGCGGCTCCAGCGGACTCAGGCTGCATATGTAAATGAAGGAACGGGGCTCCGCAATTAGCCGCTTCGCTCCGCCAAACGATGCGTCTCCCCGGCACCGGCAGCGCCGCCTGCGAGAGGCACCGACCGCGGCGGCGGCGGCAGCGGCGGCGGCGGCGAAACACACACGCACCACGCAGGAGGGCTCTGTTTTGCACACACTTTACACAACATATGTGCAAGGTTCACTTGTTGGGGGAGGTCACGATCTTCGCTTTTCTGTCCGTCTTTCTTTCTTTTCTTCTCTCCCCCCCCACCCCCCCACCCCGCGCTCCCCACGCCTCCTTTCCCGGCTCGTTTCTTTTCGCTCTGCTTTCTTCTGGTCTCTTTGCTTTCTTTTCTGGCTTCCCCCCCCCCCCCCCCCCCCCCCCCNCCCCCCCCCCCAACCCCGCTTCTTTCTTTCTTCACATCACTCTACGTCCTCTTCTCTCTTGGTCTCGGCTTTCCCCAGAAGTTGATCTGCAAGGCATCTGATTTCTGTGTGCGTGTGAGTAATTTCTCTCCAGGAGGAAAAGAAAGTTTTGTGTATGCTTTTTTTTTTTCCTTTCCTTTTTCTCCTTTCTTTTCGGTGTGCGTTGCTCTGCCCTCCTTTCCCCTTCACATGCTTGTCTTCAGCTCTTCCTCCATCCTGTCTCCTTTTCCGTCGCTCTTTCTCTGTCTCCCCTTCCCGGCTGACTTTTGTTCTCTCCTCTCTCGAAAGCGCACGCACGCACACGCAGAAGACCTTGGGCAGTTTTGTCTTTCACCTCTCCTTCCTTCTTCTTTGTCTTGCAGCTTCTTTCTTCAAGCAGAGACTCCCCGTTGCTGGTGGTGGTCACTTCCTGTTGTCCATTGGTAGGAAGTTTTTTTTTTCCTTTCTCCCTCTCTCTCTCAGGTTGTAATGACTTTTTGTGACACTCCTCACCCTCCCCCCCCGGCTCAGTCGTGTGTCCTGTTAGCTAATGACAGCGGTCTCGCGTGTGCGCCGATCACAAAGTCCTTGGTCTCCAGCAAATAGTATCGATCCTCTCCCCCAGGTTTCGGGGTGGGGGGGGGGGGGGGGGGGCGGGTGTGTGGCTGTTGTTGTCGCAGGGGCGATCCCCCCCTCCCTCGCCTCGCCTCGTTCGCGGCGGCTCCGGCAGCAGCTCCCTTGGCGGCGGCTCCCCCGCTCGATTCCTCCTCTCCGCGCCGAGAAGCGCTGCGCGCACCGCGGCCGCTCTCGATTTCGGGCAGATAAACTTTCAAGTTTGGGAGCGGTGCGGGTCACACGGCAGCTCCTCCTCCTCTCCTCCTCCTCCTCCGCCTCCCGTGCCGCGCTACCGGGGCTGCCGCCGGGGCTGCCCCCAGCCCCGAAGCCCGATCAGCTCCCCGCCGCCTCCAAGCCTCCCTCTCTGCACGCGCTTTCCCAACAGCGGCTTTTCTCCCAGACCCCCCCTCCTTTCTTGTTTTGTAAAAAGGGGGGGGAGGGAAGTCTCTTCTCCCTCCCTCCCCCCCGCCTCCCGCTTTCTCCTCTATCGCATTACAAGTTGCCGGGGAGCCGGGCCGAGCCTCCCCCGCCCCGTCCCGTCCCGTCCCGCCGCCTCTCGTCCCCTCCCGCCCTGTCCGTCCCCCCGGGGAGGCGGGCGGCCCCTCCGCCTCCCAGCGGCGGCTCCAGCTCCCCGGCCACCGCCACAAGTTGCCTCTTCCCGCCGCTGTCCGTGCCTCCCTCCCTCCCTCCCTCCTCCCGCGGCGGGGAGCGTGGCCGGCCCGGCTCCCATGGCGAGCAGCCGCCGCTAGGATGTACCCGCCGTCACCGATCGCCGCCGCTCCGCGCAGGGCCCCGCCGTGCACCGCACAGCCAGGGCGCGCAGCTCCCGCACCTCGGGGGTGTCTCGCTGTTTTTTGGGGCGGGCTGCTCGTCCGGCGGCCCCCGGCCGCTGTTTGGTTGTTGGTGTTGGTCTGCTCGCGGTTTGGTTTGTTTTTTGGGGGGGTTATAATATATATATGTTGGGGTTTTTTTACTGTTCCTTGCGGGCCGGTCCCTGCGCGCTGCTCCCCCCGCGCCGTGCATCGCTCTGCGGGGCGGCCCTCGCTGATGCTCAGCCCGCCCGGCCGGGGGCGGGAGGACCGCGGGCAGCTCCGCGTCCGGGGCTGGGGATCAGTGAAAGGGATTTCCTCCTAATACCCCCACCCCAGCCCGTGTAATCCAGCCCTAGTCCTTAAAACACACTAACCCCGACTTCTTTGGGAGACTCCTCTGTGTAAACTTTCCCCGCTGATAGCTCGCTTTATCTCATGCCTTGCGACACCGTGTCTCTGGGCTTTCGGTTTGTTCCCCGCTTTTCTGTCGGGAGGCAAACCAAATAAAGTTGGAGGCGACAGTTTAGGCCAGTCAGGCTAGTTTGCTGGCACACGCACACCAGCAGAGATTTCCGCGGTGCACGTATTCGTTAGAAACGGGTCTGACCCTGCAGGGAAACATCGAAACACCGAATCAAAGCCCTTTAGGCGTTAGACGAGCAGACTTTCTTTTCTGTCCTTCGTTTAGCGACGCGAGTACACCCGACCCCTCGCAATGATCGCCCGCTTTCTAATTAAAACAACCCCCCAACAACCTCAACAAACTTGTTTATTGTCTCTAAATTCTACCGCATCCTCTCTCCGCGCCTCCATCCTCGCTCCAAGTTTGGTCGCGCTGAGGGTGTCTCGTTTCAAATAGCGTGATGGCCGAAATCTGATGTAATTTTCTAATATGAAGGAGGAGGGGACGAGCCTATTAATTGAATTATTTTTTTTTTTTCCCCGTCAGAAGCAGGGATTTCGTGCACCGGGCGCACAGGGATAACGCGTTACTGGGTGTGCGTGGGGATGCTGCGTTTTCTCGTAGGCAGAGCGCAGGTGAAAGCCAGGAGCGTCTGCGGGCAGCCCCGCAGCCACGAGTGGGGAGCTGGGCTTAGGATTTCTCCTTCCAAATCAGCTACATTTCTCCCACTCGCTTTAGAAGGGCTCAGCTACCCCCCGTGAGAGAAACGTTTGCCTGCAGTGAGAAGGGGACGCACTTAAACCTCGCCCAGGCATTTTCCCCCCATCACTAATTGCAGTAGTACCAGAAATGTGTCAATTTTCATCCAGTCATTTTTTGGAAGGGATTTGTTGCTGTTGCTCAGGCAACATTTATTTTCCCCCCTTTCTTTTCCCTAAACTTTGGCGTTTTCTATTGCTCAGTGCCTGGTTTTTCCCCCAGCAGCAGGCGATTTACTTGCAAAGCGTTTTAAGAGCGGGATGGGGGGGCGTGGGGAGTATGTGTGGGGGGGACAGCATTATAAAAATAAAACTTTGTCCTTTGTCAAGAGGAAAACGATCGAAAATGAATATGATTTTGCGGAACGTGAGAGAATCTCTAAATGGAAAAATTAAATAATCCCCTCTTTAATGTTTAATGAACAATGGAGAACACAACAGGCAAGAAAGGCATAATTACCAGATTTGTATCTCTTGACATTAACATATTCTAGGGTTACAAGTGATACATTTTATGGTTTTCTTTTCCTTTACGCCGCTCGCCTTCCCACTTCTTTTTTTTTCCTCTTGGAATCAAAACCCGCAGCGGTTCTCGGAGGGTCGCTGAGCGAGTCTCCGAAAGCGCGGCCGCCGCCAACCCCCCCCCCCGGGGCCGGGGGAAGCTCCGCGGAGCCCCGGGTTCGCTCGGGGACCCTCCGCCGGGACCGGCGCGGATCGCCGGGGGAAACTTTCAACTCGAGCGGGGTGGAAAACCCTGCCAGTGCAGAGGGCTCGGGAGGCTAGTGGAAAGTTATGAAGTGATATGCGTCTCCTCTGGCCCCTGCCCTCCCCCCCGGCTCCCCGTTACACCGCAAAGTTTTCCACGGAGCTTTTAATTAATCTTCCCGACTTGAGCGTGGAAAAAAACCAAACCCCAAAGCGTTCGCTGAAGTCGGGATGAGAAAAACACGGCGGGGGGGGGAATCGCTTAGCCGCGTAAATCTCCGCGCACCCACAGGTAGGTGCGTGCGGGGTCTCGGCCCCGCGCACGGTGCGCGGTGGGAGCCGCAGCCACGCGTGTCCCGACGCGAACCCCCCGCGGCGCCCGGCGGATCTGCTGAAACACCTTCGCAGCGATGGGAAGCCAAAGTTTGGTTTTCTCGCCGTAATGACATCTAATTTGTTCACTGCCTCCTTCTTTTGCCGTGACATCGTCAGAGGCGACACGTCATTTTCCTATCTGCTTAATAATATTATTTACTACCTACTACTTTATATTTTTTTTTGCTTTTGTGGGACAACTCCTTGCGCGTTTGCTTTCATTTTTATCCTTATTCGGGATTAATAAAACCATTCAGAACGTTTATCTACGAGATAAAGAGCGTTTAAATAGTTCTGTCCACACTTGTTCTTAAACGCTTCGAAGTGCCCAACGTGCGGCTCAGATGGATCTGGCGTTTCGTGCAATCCATCTACTGTCTTAATAGTTATTTTACTCAGCAACTTTATTTTGAAGGGGCGTGCAATTATTCGAGCTTTTATTTTCTACCATCCCCTGCCCTTCCGGGCAAGCTGAAGGAACATCTTCCCACCCCCCCCTTCCCGCACCACAACTTTTGTTTGAGGACCCTGGGGTTAAATCCAGCACAATTTGATCTGTTTCAAGCTGCAACAACTGACCGCTAATTCGTTCTCACATGAGCAAAGATATTACCATACTAATATTATTATTGGTAAGAAGAGGTAATTGATAACACCACCTGCCACTCTGCAGCAATCACGATGATAAATGTTTCCATCAGAGGGAAATCTGTGCTTGGTCTACCACAGCCTAACCCAAACAGCATGTCAAATGTCAATTATAAAGATGTTTCTTTTCTATTACAATTTTTTTTTTTTGCGTGTGTGCGAGTGTGGAAAGCAAGTAGCCCCACCACGAAATTTATAGAGCCAGTTTAGCCACAACCGTGCCTAAACGTTTTGCCTTAAACATTGAAGCTGCTTTTCCTTTTATTTAATATCGTGCCACCCTTGGCTCTAAACAAACATCGATTCATCATATACACAAAAGCTTATGTTCACACTTAGCAAACTCCAATTACCAGCCACTTCCATTCTTGAACCTAACAGATGATACATCATTTTAACCAGCAATTTTCCATACTTGGTGGAATATTTTTATTACACGTCGTTGTGAGGGTATTATCAAGGCAATGTAGTTTAAAGCTCATACACATACACGCATTCACACATATAGATGGTCGCTGCTGTATATATTAAACCACTGTATTTGTCTTGCAACGCGTGTCTGGCAGCACATACCCCAGGAATTACATTGGAATACATAGGAATACAGCGTGCATAGAAAACCAGTGCTTATAGCTCCTTAGCAAAAACATGTTTGCTCCTAAAAATGACTGGTGAGATGAGTATGAAAATGTGTATTTTTACGCATAGCACACGCACGCAAACGGTGTCATATTGTTCCTAACTCCGGCTGCATAAATAGTGCCGTCAAGTAGAAAAACTTTCATCCCCTTGGCTACAGAGATGCTCAGAAGATTATTATTAGTTTGTATTAATAGATGCAGGCCTCAAAAGACAAAATCAGCTATTGATAATTGCAAGAAGTATACAGCAGCTACTGTATCGATCGGCTTGTCCCTTATTCCCCTGGTATAGGAGAGATAAGAAGACACACTCTTTAGTGCAATATAATTTCTTTTGACCTATCTGCTTGCTACAGACTTATGATGAATAGCCGGAGTGGTTAAAGTCCTTTATCACGAAAGTTACCCCTTGATATAATATTGATTCTTTATAACTAGCTCCAAACACAAAAATCAAACTGTCCACTTGACCATCATCATCATCAATATCATCACAAAGGCTCTGGAATAAAGATCAGCAGAGGACTGAAAACGCTTTCTATAATCTCCCCACCTAATCTTTATTTGCTGATGATGAAAAGAAAAGGGGTGTGAGTGTGTGCAGGCGGAACGGGGAATGTCATCTGAACAAATCATCATCATCATCATCATCATCATCAAAAGCCGAAGAAAAAGACCGCTCAGCCTCCTTCGAAAGAAACCAAATGATGATCAGCGAAGTTAATGATCGTGTTCCCGAGCCCCGCCGTCCCGAAGGAGGGGTATAAAGTGCGGAGAAGGCCCGACGTGATATTCTAATGGGTGCTGTGCCTGGAGCGAGGCTGTTCGCGGTGAACACAGCGACTTATGTAAGAAGCGATCAGGGCAGCGATGGTCGCAGGCAGCGTTTGCCTTGCTTAGACTCTGGACTGTTAACAAACCGTCTTCTCTCTTTTTCTTGCCTCTCCGCGATCCATCGTTTATTTGCAGATCACTTGGTGATCCTTTAAAAAGAAAATAAATTTTAAAAGGGTGGATGGATAAAAAAAAAAGCCCCGGGGTGTGTGTGGGGGGGAAAAAGGCAAGTGGGAAAAGCTCCGCTGCTGTTTGGGTTGATGTTTAACATGCAGCATCTATCGGGTGGTACAGAAAGAAAGAGAATAATCCACACGTCTATTGCCTGAAATTAACGGTATTCCCTTTGCCTCCCCTCTCCACAGCACCAGCATCCCTTCGCTCGGGGTTGCATTAGCACAATCGCCAGTAATTACAAGCGCGTGTGCGCTGGGAGAATGAAGATTGGGAAGGTGGGAGGTAGGACGTGATTCCCCTCTGGAGCAATCAGCACTGGGAAAGGTTTCATTCCATGCAAACGGTACGCTGATCGTATTTAATGGGCTGCTTAGAGCCGCGTACGAGCCGAGGGGCCGTTGCAGCGCAAGTTTGCGCTTTCCAGGCGAAGAGGGAAGGGGAGGAGAAGGGACGAGATCCGCGGCGGCGAAAGTTGCGTTTGCTCCGCGCAGCGCCCCAGGGGAGGAGGGCTGCTCTGCGGGGAAGACGCTCCCTTCCACGGACGGGCAGCCTGTGGGGGGGG
>VYZU01044354.1:56924-149424 GCA_013401355.1 Ceyx cyanopectus
TCCCCCCCCCCCCCCCCCCACCCCAACACCGTGCAGAGCCCCGGCCCGCGCGCTGCCCCACGGGGCTGCCCTGAGGGGGCCGAGGCGCGGGCGGGCCCAGGGCTGTGGCGCAGGAAGGGTGACGGAGGTGGCAGCGGTGACACCCGGCGGCTTCCACACCGAGCAGTGGCCTGCCCTTCCTTCCCTGTGCCTCCCTCCACCCGTGGGAACGACCACGGCAATTGCTGTCGCCAAACTCCTGTCCCCTCTCCGAGGGGAGGATTCGTTCGCTCCGTGCGCAGCTCGTAATTAACCATCTCAAAAGCTTTTTTTTTTCCTTCCCACCGAATCCTCAGCACCCTCTCTCCCACTGCGATGGGGTTATGGAAGAAAACAACCCCAAACCAAACAGAGGAAAGGGGTGGGAGGAGTATGGAGAGGCCTTGAGGCTACTCGTGGGATCACGCAGACCCTCCTCATGATGAGTCCCCCAGACCTAGGAGAGAACTCAGAAGAATTGTTGACTGACCTTTGCAGAAGATATTGTTAGAGGTTGAAATGGGTCAATAAAAAAAATTAAGAGAAAAGAAGAAAAAATAAAAAAAGAAGAAAAATTAAAAAAAAAAGAAGGAAAAAGAAGGAAAAAAGAAGGAAAAAGAAGGAAAATAGCCTTTTGTCCAGGTTATGGCACACGACTTGAAATTAAATATAACACAGGCATCACAGAGTGCACAGGGGGGAACAGAGGGTTTGCCTAAGATTTCAGTGCTTTGGGGACATAGCAAGAGGCAAGGTTTCTCAGCAGATGCAGTCTAATTCCTGGTGGTCTCTTCCTAAAACCAGATGATGACAGAAGGAAAAAAAAGAAGCAGCAGAAGTCTGATGCTGGCTGGTTGGAGAGAGGCGGAAGGGTCTTTTCACCTGTACACTACTGGTATGTAGAAAAAGTTGATCAAATGATGATGGTCACTAAGGTGGTGGGTTTTTTTTCCATACCTTTGCTGTGACCTGATGATATGTGTGCTATTGAACTCCAGAAAATGCATTCACGCTTCCCTTGGTAGGGCTAGGTACAAGAGTTGATGACTAACAAAAGTAATATAGATTAGAATCAATTCCCCTTATCTGGTGACAAAAAATAACATCATGTCAGCACTGTGTACATCCTATCATCAAATGACACGATATAATTTGATTAGTTGAATAAATAATCATGTATGGCCAGACATATAGGTCACCTACTTGCAAATTAGATTACCCTGCTTGGGTACAGGCAGCACCTGATTAGGAAACAGCTTCTCTCTGTGTCTCTTTAGAAACAACCTCTGATATCTTCAGATGCAAGTGGGTTTGGAAAAAAGCTTAGATATTGTGTAAATCCTGGATGTGTTCTCACACTCCTGGGTAACATTTATGCAGCCAGAGCTAGAGGTACCACCTTTACTGCCAAAGCTAGCTGGGCTGTCCCTACTTCTCTGAGTATTTAAATGATAGCCCCGTGCTGATCTGAAATAAGGATAGCTGAAATACAATCTTTTTGAAAACTAAGCAGCATACATTTCCATAAATGATTTTGGGTAACTCACTGTGGCTGCACACCCATATAAATAACAGGAATGTGAGAAAGAATGAAGTGTTAGATAAGGGCTCATGGAAATATTTAAATTCCCAAGTCCATACTGAGGAAGATCATCAAATCTCAAGATAAGTCTGTTGGCTTTTCAATGTAAACCATTATGTCACATGCTGCAGAAACAGGAGAAAGCTCTAAGTGTGTGCTGAGGCTCTTGGAGGTTGGGGTTTCTGCTGGGGTTTAATCTTCTTGAGAGATACTATTGGCCAGAGGGATCTGTGGAAAAATGATCTTGGTGTTTTACCTTTTTTTGGGGGTGAATTTTCACACATTAAGTATGCAACATGCTGGAATGTTTTGCTGTGAGATGATGTGTGTTAGTTCATATAGCACAGCCTGGGTTAGAATCACTTGGAGATGTGTAGAGAAACAGGAGAAAGAACAGCAAGCACAGCCTATAATGAATACTAGGTAAAGAAGTGCTATTAAAAGGAAGAAAAAGAGCAGTTTGGGAAAAAAGAGAGGAGAGCGAGTCACTTGAGTAGTAAGAGAATAGTGGTAAGGGCAAAAAGGTGAAGCAGAGATGATGGGAAGGGAGATTACATGGCCAGAAAGAGAAGAGGCCACTGTGTGTCTGTGGGGAGAAAAGAAGTGCTTTGGAAATGTGAGTTTGCAGAAGTCAGCCAATGAAGAATTGCAGCTTTTAGTTTGCATACAGAGTTATGCAGGGTAGGATTCTGAACAAAAGATTTAGACTCCAGGTAATAGCAAGAGATTCTGGAGGATTTTGGTGTACCAAACCTGTGGATCATATTTAAAACTTTGCTTCTTTGAATGTAGAATGAAACATCCATTTGTTTGAAAAGTTTCTAGGCATAAACTGGTGCAAAGGTTAATATCTGAAAGGGCAGTGCTGGGCTCTTGGGACTTGTCATTCATAAAATGAAAGCAAAATAATAATAATAAAAAAATTCTACACTGCCATTTTGTTTTCTAAAACCTCCAGCAGCTGCTAGTGAGTTGTATTGCTGTGTATGTTTTGCATATATACAATTTATATATATATAATATATGTGGCACAGCTTTTTGTTTGAACTGCTGCTGGAGTGGCCATTCAATGGCATTTGATTCCTTTGCTAATGTCACCTGACAGCACTTTCATTCAAGGTAAACCACCCTGGCAGTGGTAGTACTGACTTGCTGAGGTTTTTTTCACCCCTGAAAGGTATAAAATGGTGGCACATGGTGATAGGGGCAGAGTAGCAGATAAAATTTATCAAGTATCATCACCTTTGAGTTACAAGCATTTACTGAAAAGAGTGTAAGAATGCTCCCAACTCCCCATTTTGGCCATTATAGCAAAATCTCTGCCACTGCTGTGATCAAAAATCACTTGATCACTCCCCTGCTTGGCTGCCTGCTGACAGGAGGGTGCTGCAGAAGCTGTTCTCACCCCTCTTTGTGAGCATGAAGGGAGAGGTTATTTCCCAGTTTGGAATTTGTTTCCTGAGTGCACTGACTTTTTCACATGTGTGTGTGCTTGTGTGCATGTGTATATTTAATAGTTATATATTAAATATACAATAGGTAATATATGTGTAATAGAAAAATAATTATATATATTTGTGCTGTTAAAAAAACCCATCTCTATAATGTGTCACAAGCACCATTTTCAAAGTGATCCAAAGGCTGTAGACCAACCACTGATTGCTTATGGTTAGAGAAAAAAAAAATCATTTCCAGGGTGGGCAGGTAGTTTTACAGTCACCATCAGCAGTGTTTCTGACATTCCTCTAAAGCACCCAGTTCAGGCCAGTGCCACAGACAGATAACAAATAGGCCAGACAACTGTCCCCTGCCAGTGTGACAATTTGTATGTCCCTTTTCTGGGCAAGTGTGGATTACATCTGTATATCTCTGGTGCTTCCTTTCATCTGCTTCCCTGTCTCTGCCTCCATGAGAGAGCAATAGCAACAATATTTTCACTTAATAGATCAGCCCCATGTACAACAGTGCAAGTGACTCTTGGAAATAACCTTCCTTTTGTTCAGCTGTGGAAGAGACTGGAATAGGGAGGGGGTGGAGGAACAGCTCTGGTGACAGTGATGTCCTGCAGCTCTGTCTGTCTGTGTGTCAAATCCTGTACAAGGCTGGTCACTGCAACACAGGGTTGTTTGCTGAGCTCCAGTGCTTCCCAGAGTGCAGAATGGGACCAACACTCTCCTCCCTTGCAGAAAAAGGAGAGCTTGGCTGCTCCAGTGTTCCCTTCACTGAGCACTAGTAGCAGTCCTCTTAGTTTATCACCAAAGAGCAAAAGGTTTGCTTTTGAGGGGAAAAAAAACCCCAACCCTTCTTGCTGTGGGATACTGACATGCATGTGAAGTCTTGTGCCACTGTCCTGTACTTCAGACCCATGGAATTTATTTTCATGGTCAGGGATAGCTGAGCTGGTGCCATGTGTGTGTTCTGCACTGCCTGTTCAAGCAGCTGAGTGGCTTGGACCCTGCTGTTTTCACAGAAAGATTTTGTCTTTGACACATCTTGCTAATATCAGTCATTAGGCACAACCACATGGGACTGGTGCTCTATAAATACCTGTGTGCAAATGGTTTGCAATTGTTGCTGTATAAATACTTATCAGAGATAGCTCTGCAGCAGCTAGGAAAGAAATGAATCAGATTGTCCTACCAGAAACACATGGCAGCAGGTAGTGAGAAAACCTGTGCTAGGCTCCTCTGCAGATACAGTGACACTGGTTTCAGGCAGAGGTGGCCTCACCTCCAGATTCTTGCTACTACTGTCAAAGACTCCTGCAGCTTTGCCTGGCTTCCAGGTAATGCAGCACCAATGGAGGTGCATGCTGTGGTGTGGTGTGGACAAGACTAGGAAAGAGATCTGCTAGTGAACAGTGTTAGGTGGCTGAAATAACTCCTCAGAGGACTTCTGCCATGGCCATACTGAAGTATGGAGTCTGCCTGTCCTCAGTCTCATCACTGATGTTCTCCTGCCACTGTTTGTCAGTTTGTCCCATAGCCTTCAGTGTCTTTCCAAAGGATCTTCAAAGCCACATGAAAATCCTCTAGACACAGCCTGGCTGGCCTGTGCAGGGGAGGGATTAGACACCAGGTTCAGATTGTCTCAGAGGTGGGATTCTCCAGCTTTGCATTGTGTGAGCTAAACCCTGTAATGGGAGGGAGAGATGGATTCTTCACCTTAACACTCCAGCTGAACAGAGGTAAGAACAAAAACCAGTGACTAAAATATCCTGACTTTGTCCACACAGCTTTCCTGAGAAAGCTTCCAGTCCAGGCTAGGTGAAGATAGGAGCTCAGACTTGGGCTGACTTTGAAGTCAAGCTCTCAATGGCTCCTACACAACCTGGCCCTTCAGTGCTGGTGGTGTGTTCATCCAGCCAGTAAACTGTGCTTGGGGTGGCTGCTCAGGCTGCCAGGAAAGCTGGTTTCAGGTGCCAAATATGAAATGTAGTCCTTAGAGAGCTGTTGGAGGTCAGGAGGTGCAGGTGCTCCATACGTATAAAGAAAAGCAACATCTTAAACAGCACTAAGGAAAGGGAACAGTAGGTAGTTCAAAAAGCAAGGACCATGCTAAGGAAAAGCAGATCCTCACCCCTCCCCTTTGGCAGGGTTTGCACAGGGCCAAATGTACACTTCTTCTCACAGAGCTCAGCATCTGACACCCCAAATTATTTGGACCTGCTGAATTCAATGGGAATTGCATCCTGGTGTAACATATACTCAGGTTTGGCTGTTACATCAGACTGGTGTAAGTTACAGTAATTTTGAACATCTGTTGAATCACAATTAAGTATGATTATGTACTTCACCCCCTATAGTAATTTCCTTACCTAATTATATCCAACCACTTCGAATGCGACTGTTGAATTTGCCCAGGTATATTTCTGAGTCAGTACTCCTGTAGCACTGCAAATGTTCTGATGTTGAGACAGGAAAGTACTTTTTAAATTAAGAGCAATTTACAATATGTTACACTCTCAACATTCAATTAAATAATAAAGATATGAGAATAAAATCCTTTTGCAACTCCAGGGAGCCACTGATGGAATAATCTGCAAATAAGATTAAAAGATTTCAGTACAACTAAGATTGCCTTTCATGACCTTAAATGTCATCCACATCAGATTTAATTCCAAACACAGAATTTTTCCCTTTTCATTACTCAGTCCAGGAGAGAGCTCATAATGCTTTATCATGATGTAGAAGAAGGGTATTAGTATGTGGCTAATGCTTTATTTTCTAGAAATACATACTGCTCAATTTATATTTCCATTTCACCAGTAAAACCTTTGCTGTATAATGTATGTAAAGCTCCCACCTGCAAACATGATTATTCTGTGCTGTTGACATCACATTATTATGCAATCAATACTTTGTCATGACTTGCATATTTTGTAGTTCCTTTGGAAATCTGCTACTTTATAATTCTGACTGAATGAAGGAATCTTTTCTGCTATCCAAGTGCATTTTTGATTAGCAATTAGACATTTCCACACGAGGAGCAAAGGGGATGAAGGAACTATCCCTCTCCCCTCCATATATCACCAAGATGATTTAGCCTCAGTGAAACTTCAGTTGTGCATAAGAAAGTCTGAGGGGGGGAGAAGGAGGAGGAATTACTTTTTCCCTTTGTAGGAAAGCAACCATTTAATATGAATTAATTTCATAGGGAACCTATTTCTGGGCTCTGCATTGCTGAGCATGTCATCTGAAGAGATTTAACAAAGCCTCCTAAGGCATTATTTGAGTTTGGCCTGAAGAGCTGATACCAGAGTTTCCAGGTGGACCACCTGACAAAATGGTCTTACAAGATAACCATGAACTGTAAGAAGGTTTAATCAGATTCTTTTCAAGAAAAGATTCAGAAATCCATTAGTCACCAGCCCAACTGACTGCCTTGGGTGGGGAATGTGTCTGTAATTCTCTTGCCTTCTAGAAAAAAATATGCAAACTTTGCCCACCATTATTTATACCCTGCTTGTGTAAGGAAGATTTCAGCTGGAAGCATCAAATCCAAGGTTTCAGAACCCCCCTGTATCAGTTACAGACACCTCCATTTCTAGTAGATGGGCAGTAAGGCAAAGGCTTGAAAGGGCTTCAGACATGGCTATTAGGGAGTCAGGCAGCATGGGAAACTGTGCTGCCTGGTATGAACAGAAATCATTGCCTTACCCTTGGGAACTCAGGATGCCTGGATTTCTAAGGGGTCTTTCCTCCAGGTAACTCTCCATCAGAGCCATAGCTGTAGCTAAATGAGGATGTGTTTTCACAGAAATGATTGATCTGTGATAAATGGGTGTTCTGTGCTGTCAGAGCATTCCTTGCCACTGATGGTGACCTGGCTTGGTACCTGTTACAAGGAGCTGTGGTACTACCTGCTTTGTATTCAGATGCCAAAGCTTTCCTGCTTTCCAAGCATCTAGAAAGCCACTTGCCTATGGGGGATGACAAATACAGACACAGTTCTGCCTAATGTGAGTTAGAGTTCCAAAATGCTCTATCTGGCTTGAATTTAGACAAGGCAGTAATGAAGTCTGAGTTAGGAGCTGGGCTTTCTATCTGCCTTCTGCAGGTGGTGTCTGATGCCAACACCTCTGTTTATGTAGCACAGTTTGATCAATACTTTCTTTCATGGATCATAACAATCCCAGTGACACCATCATGCTCCTGAATCTCACCACCAAGAACCAATTAGAAGTAGACTGACCTGACTTGGAGTAGAAGATGTACTTCTAAACCAGAAAGACAGATCCTCAGCTGATGATAGCCTGAGTAATATGTGTTTGCAAACATGATGTGAGCACTTACTGAACTGAACTCATGAGAACTCTGTGAAACACCTCAGCAGTATTCTCCCCATGTTAAGACTGTTTTGTTCCAGTTGGAATTGGTGAGCTCCATCTGTGGGACACTTCCAGAGCTGCTGAGGACACAGAGCCCTTCCTCACCCTAAGGCAGATGTTAGCAGCTGTGTCCCAGCCTCAGCTGNCTTCTTCTCACAGAGCTCAGCATCTGACACCCCAAATTATTTGGACCTGCTGAATTCAATGGGAATTGCATCCTGGTGTAACATATACTCAGGTTTGGCTGTTACATCAGACTGGTGTAAGTTACAGTAATTTTGAACATCTGTTGAATCACAATTAAGTATGATTATGTACTTCACCCCCTATAGTAATTTCCTTACCTAATTATATCCAACCACTTCGAATGCGACTGTTGAATTTGCCCAGGTATATTTCTGAGTCAGTACTCCTGTAGCACTGCAAATGTTCTGATGTTGAGACAGGAAAGTACTTTTTAAATTAAGAGCAATTTACAATATGTTACACTCTCAACATTCAATTAAATAATAAAGATATGAGAATAAAATCCTTTTGCAACTCCAGGGAGCCACTGATGGAATAATCTGCAAATAAGATTAAAAGATTTCAGTACAACTAAGATTGCCTTTCATGACCTTAAATGTCATCCACATCAGATTTAATTCCAAACACAGAATTTTTCCCTTTTCATTACTCAGTCCAGGAGAGAGCTCATAATGCTTTATCATGATGTAGAAGAAGGGTATTAGTATGTGGCTAATGCTTTATTTTCTAGAAATACATACTGCTCAATTTATATTTCCATTTCACCAGTAAAACCTTTGCTGTATAATGTATGTAAAGCTCCCACCTGCAAACATGATTATTCTGTGCTGTTGACATCACATTATTATGCAATCAATACTTTGTCATGACTTGCATATTTTGTAGTTCCTTTGGAAATCTGCTACTTTATAATTCTGACTGAATGAAGGAATCTTTTCTGCTATCCAAGTGCATTTTTGATTAGCAATTAGACATTTCCACACGAGGAGCAAAGGGGATGAAGGAACTATCCCTCTCCCCTCCATATATCACCAAGATGATTTAGCCTCAGTGAAACTTCAGTTGTGCATAAGAAAGTCTGAGGGGGGGAGAAGGAGGAGGAATTACTTTTTCCCTTTGTAGGAAAGCAACCATTTAATATGAATTAATTTCATAGGGAACCTATTTCTGGGCTCTGCATTGCTGAGCATGTCATCTGAAGAGATTTAACAAAGCCTCCTAAGGCATTATTTGAGTTTGGCCTGAAGAGCTGATACCAGAGTTTCCAGGTGGACCACCTGACAAAATGGTCTTACAAGATAACCATGAACTGTAAGAAGGTTTAATCAGATTCTTTTCAAGAAAAGATTCAGAAATCCATTAGTCACCAGCCCAACTGACTGCCTTGGGTGGGGAATGTGTCTGTAATTCTCTTGCCTTCTAGAAAAAAATATGCAAACTTTGCCCACCATTATTTATACCCTGCTTGTGTAAGGAAGATTTCAGCTGGAAGCATCAAATCCAAGGTTTCAGAACCCCCCTGTATCAGTTACAGACACCTCCATTTCTAGTAGATGGGCAGTAAGGCAAAGGCTTGAAAGGGCTTCAGACATGGCTATTAGGGAGTCAGGCAGCATGGGAAACTGTGCTGCCTGGTATGAACAGAAATCATTGCCTTACCCTTGGGAACTCAGGATGCCTGGATTTCTAAGGGGTCTTTCCTCCAGGTAACTCTCCATCAGAGCCATAGCTGTAGCTAAATGAGGATGTGTTTTCACAGAAATGATTGATCTGTGATAAATGGGTGTTCTGTGCTGTCAGAGCATTCCTTGCCACTGATGGTGACCTGGCTTGGTACCTGTTACAAGGAGCTGTGGTACTACCTGCTTTGTATTCAGATGCCAAAGCTTTCCTGCTTTCCAAGCATCTAGAAAGCCACTTGCCTATGGGGGATGACAAATACAGACACAGTTCTGCCTAATGTGAGTTAGAGTTCCAAAATGCTCTATCTGGCTTGAATTTAGACAAGGCAGTAATGAAGTCTGAGTTAGGAGCTGGGCTTTCTATCTGCCTTCTGCAGGTGGTGTCTGATGCCAACACCTCTGTTTATGTAGCACAGTTTGATCAATACTTTCTTTCATGGATCATAACAATCCCAGTGACACCATCATGCTCCTGAATCTCACCACCAAGAACCAATTAGAAGTAGACTGACCTGACTTGGAGTAGAAGATGTACTTCTAAACCAGAAAGACAGATCCTCAGCTGATGATAGCCTGAGTAATATGTGTTTGCAAACATGATGTGAGCACTTACTGAACTGAACTCATGAGAACTCTGTGAAACACCTCAGCAGTATTCTCCCCATGTTAAGACTGTTTTGTTCCAGTTGGAATTGGTGAGCTCCATCTGTGGGACACTTCCAGAGCTGCTGAGGACACAGAGCCCTTCCTCACCCTAAGGCAGATGTTAGCAGCTGTGTCCCAGCCTCAGCTGTCACTGACAGACCACTCTCCTGACACTAACCCATTCCATTTTGCTCTACCCTAAAGGACCATCTGGAAGCAAAAGTCAGAGAAGGATGTTTGTCACCATATCCACTGTTACAATATCATTTTCAGTACTCTCCAAATTTGCCTTCACATTCACCAGGTATTCTCAATAACTTGCAAATCCTCCTGTTTTGTATCCCCTTGTTTTGTGCTCTGTGTGGTGTGTGGCACTCATTCCAGCAGCCAGTGTGATCTGCATTGAGAAACAGGATCTTTTCTGCAGAGCACACCCAGCTGTGAATATTCCAAGTTGTTTTCACCAGAACCTTTGGCGTGTTGAGGTCTCTCTCTTTTCTCTGAGTGTATGTAGAGCAGAAACACACGACTGGTTTTCAACAGCACACTGTTCAGGATGTGAAAAATGAAATTTTTAAGGAGGTAACAGCAGTTCACTTGTAAGAGCAAGTGAGCAGAGCTCTTACAGATGTTAGTCCAGAAGGTCAGCTTAAGGCTTCACAGCAATGGAGAGAGGAAAATGTCATTTTTTATAGGACCCAGCTACAGTCCCCATGACTGAAATACAAGTCCTAAGTGGAGAATATTCATCAATTTCCTTAATGAGGACAGTAACGATGCACCATAGCACTGAACCAAAAGCAAATGAGCAGTGTTGCAGAGAATACCAAATTTCCCCTTCACAGGAAAATTCAGGATTTCAAGATTTATTTCGCTTCTGAAGCAGAATAAAATCAAATCACTTTAAGTGACGTTTTCAAAACAATTTCATCTTAAGCCCCAGTCTTTAATCTCAATTTAAAATATAACACAATCTGAAGGAGTAATTTCAAAATGAAAAATGGAGTCACTGTGCTGAAAAGGTTAATGCAGGGTGTTTTAACCTTACTGAAGGAGTTGTAATTGTTTTCCAGATTTTGTTGAAGTTGACACTTTCATAGAAGAGCTTTGTTTTCAATCAAACAGCAGTTTTCCCTTGAAAAAACATTCAGTTGGAAAAGTTCCACTCAGGCTAGCGGACACATGGGAGGTTAGGAGATAAGGAGAATATAATTAGCTACAATAGCAATGTTGTCAGAAGGCTGAGGCCAGGAGCTCACACTGCCTGAACACCACTGCCTCCTGAAAAGAGGGGGAGAGATCAGGGCTCTTCTTTTTGCTCTTGGAAAGCAGCACACTGAGGTTGGTGAGGTTACAAAGCTTTTTCTGCAGGAACAGAATTTCTTTCCCTGCTGATAAACAGAAGACAAAAAATATATCTGCTATATTTTTATATAGCACACACTCATTCCAGGAGTCTGAGGAGGATCTTCCTTCCCAATCAAGTGATACATGCCAAGAAGCACCAGAAAGGAGCTGTGGAAGAAGGCAAATTGTTTCCTCTTCCGAGAGAAGCAGCACAGCAAAACTAATTGGCCCAAATATTACTGCTCAATTTCTCACTCAAACTCATTTAGCTAACAAGGGTCAGAGTCCATTTTCATATCTAAAGGGTAGGATGACTTTTTATTAAGGCGAGTGTGGCTCTACTTGTTTTATCATTATTTCTACCACAACAAAATCCTCTTGCTGAAGATTACTGTGTTCCAATTAGCATCACACTCTGCAAGGGAAGCATCCAACCATTGTGAGAAAATTGTGTTTCTGTATTCAGCTAGCTCTCTGTGGAGGCTTGGCTTTCATCTTGCTTTGGTTTTAGTGCTGGTATAAAATGGTGCTAAAGATTTACATAGGTTCAAAACTCAGGTATGATTAGTACAGAAAAAAAATCACCAAGGACTATTAAACACAAAACCTGTGGCCTGGGATATTTTGAGCTACAGACTGTTGGAAGATGTATTATATAACAAGAAGGTGTAACAAAACTTTCGTCCAGCTCCCTTCCCTACATGTTGTTTCTCTCTGGAGAAGACTGAAAAGACTAAAAGAGTCAATAGAATATGTTTTAGTGTGGCTGCAAGAAGCAGTCCCATGAAATCTGAAGGCACTCAGCTTAGGCAGCCACTGAGCTGTTGGTACCTCTCTAGCAATCTGTTTTTGTGCTGCTGAGGTGTGCTCATCTGAAACAACAGGTTCTTGTTCCTTGCCTGCCAGATAGCAGTTGATGGAATACTTGATGCAAGCGTGTAGCAGTACAAGGTAAAAAAAAAACCCCAAAACAACAAAACCAACAAGTGCCTGAAAATGAACTTTCCTAAATGAAATTCCTCATGAATCAAAGCTGAGTGGGGCAGAAGAGCCCCACTCTGTGTCTGTGTGAGCTGGGGCAGCAGTCAGTAAACCATGCCAACAGGTCTGCATGCAACTCATCCCTCTCCTCAACTCTAACAGGAGAAAGATGTCAGAGTAAAGCTGAGTTAATTGGAGCAGATTTCTGGCATCCTTTCTCTGAGGGGTAGGACTTTGCATCTCATTCAGTCAAGAGAAACTGATCTACTCCAAGTGATGCCTCTCTGTGGCCTTGGTTTCCTTGGCTTCCTAGGACTAAAAATGCCCCTAAATTAAAAATGCCCTTAAATATTCTAATTTTGCACTGTGTAAAGAGTGTTTCTAGGGCTTCCAGGCTGGCCTCACAGTCTCTCAGACAGAAGTGAGCTGCTCTTTTTCATTTTATCCGAATGAATGCACACAACTGGTACTTGTGGTCCCATCCCATATTCTCCTTGCTGCTCCAGGTTGCCTGAGAAAAGAATCACACAGCATTGCTCATCCCCACTGCTGCACGAGGTACCTCACGAGGCATTGATGGAGTCCAAATGCAAAAGAAATCCCAGGAAACAGTCTTTCCTCCTTCCCTATGCAGAGTGATGACTGGAACCAATGGAAAATTAACTGCAGGTGGCTCAAAATCACTGACACTTTATTGCCTGCTGATTTCTCATTGGAGCACCTCAGTCTCCTTTCATTTACACACATTTCCTCTTCTCCAACGGAAGGGGCACTTAGGAGCAAATAACTTTTCTGTAAATTGGGCCATATGTCTAGTCCTCAAGGGGCCCACAGTTTCAGCCCCTGTCTAGAAATTTGGGAATAAATCAGAATACAACAAACCCCACAGTAGGAGTATCTGCCCGTGCACGTGAGAGCTCTCCCTTCCAAATGGACTGACTACTTGAATTTGAAACCCTCTGCTTGTCTGGAAAGGCTGTGATCCACTGTCTGCCAGGAGAAATATCTCTCCTATCCCAATCTCAAAAGACTTTCTTACCAGTTCTTTTCCTGGAAAGCATGTCCAGCAGAGTGTCACAAGCCATCATTTTTCAGTCTAGCCACCAGCCACCCTTTTCATTAACTCGCCTTTCAAGAGGTGTGTTTTAAGTGAATATGAAGCCCTCCTGTGATAGCATTAAGTACATCTGTAATAATACACAATTGCAATATATTTTCGACCCGCCAGAGCCATTTCCTCCTCTTTTGTTTCCTTTTATGACCCTGATGTCATTTGGAATAAACTTTAATTGGGTCATTTTGTCATCCGCTGAGCAGCCTCCATTAACCAACCTTTACAGCAGTGCTAGTAGCAGGATCTCTGTCACAGGCAGTTGCCACTTAGTGAAGTTTCACAAACATATCTTCATTATTTATGCATGCTGTGCTTTATTACCCACACCAGGTGTGAGCCAGGAACACTTCACTACACACAAGCAGCTAAAGGGGTCAGATGTCAGCCTTAAAAGTAATAAGGATAAAAAAACCCACCCCAACAAAACCACTGAACAAGAGAGGTGTGTTCTCATGTCACTGTCAGTCAGCCCCTGCCTCGCAGGGCACTGCAGTTGTACTCTGGTTTATAGGCAGGTTTGAAGGGACTGATTCATCCTGGTGTGGCTGGGAGGAGGCAAACAGCCCCAGTTCCCTGTGAATGCAAAGGAGGAATTTGGCCTTGAGGTTACTGCCCGTGTGAGGAGCACATCTCTCACACACAGCTAAATATATGTGTATTACACACACACATGAGCACCCACCCTTGAGCAGTTTGATTGTACACCCTTCCTGGTGTAAATGTGTGTGGGGAGCAGTGGAATCACTCCTTGGTGATGGTACCGTGGGGAAGGTTCGTGTCAGGCTCTCCACAGGTCTATGAATATATGGAGAGGGATGAAGAAATGTGATTAAAAAAATCTAACCTGTAGAAAAAGCTACATACTGAATGATTTCATTGATCTGAACCAAAGAAATGGTGTCAGATTTAGATCTATGTATGTAAATTAATCATGACCAAGAGGAGTCCCACCAAGTGTCATCCTGATTTTCTTCAAGTTGATGGGAAAAATAGAAATATTCCTGCAGACTTTGATGGGGCAAAATCCAGCCTCAGATTTGAAAACTTGCTAAGCCTAATACTTTAAAAACACACAAAGGAGTTTTGAATTATCATATTGGAGCTGTAACACGTGAAAGAATTAAGAAATGTAAGGAGGGAATCATGCTTAGCAAATTTGGCACACTAGAAACCCAATAAATGTCTCCTTTTAATTAAACAGCCTCCCCTGAAAGGTTTTTAATAACTAGTTGATAAAAGTGGGAATTGTAATGATTCTTAAGGCACTGTGGAGAGTGGCTGGAAACGTGCACCTGCATGCAGTTAGAAGGGAGGATTATGGAAACTGTTCTTGGGACTGTGGGAAAGCTTTTCTGTAGCTTAACGGGTTGTTGGAATGATGAATAATGTCATAATTCTCACTAGAAACTGGGAAATCCCTTTACAGTAGCCTGTTAGATGCTGTCTTGGTGTTAAGCTTTAAAAGAGTCCTCCATCATTTATGCAGCCCAAGTTTGGGAAACTGAGCTTACCAAAAAGCAACACAAAATATTCCAGCTTCACCAAGTGACAGGGGAGCTAACATTCAAGAAATAGAAAATGAAAAAAAAAACCCATGAATTTGAAAATTATATTTTCAACTTTCACACTCTGGACTTTTCCTCTGTTTTTATTGGTTGCTTGGTTTGGCTTGGTCTATTTCATTTTGAGTGTGTGTCTTATTTTATTTTATTTTATTTTATTTTATTTTNTTTTTTATTTTTTATGTTATTGTATTTTATTTATTTTTTTATTTTATGTTTTTTGTTTTGTTTTATATTATATTTATGTTATTATTTGTTTCTTCCTGGTTATACATGTAATCACACCTTGTATTAAGTCTTTGGGTTACTACTGAAGTAGCTTAATTACAATCATGTATTTACCTGGTAGTTTTTGCCCTTTTTTTTCTTTTAGTCCTTGTGTTTTATGTAGAGAGTGGTGAGAATTTAAAGTCTTCTAGGATACAAATTTCAAGAGAGCTTCAAGCATCTCCCCTCATGCCTGTCTCAGGCACCTTTTCTCAGCCAGGCAGCACTTGGGTGTTTTTTTCCAGGGCCATATATTGTGCTGTTTAAAGCTCTATGAAATAATGTGGAAAAGATGCTGTGACAGGAAATGAGGGATGAGATGTTTCAGATAAAGGGGTGCACTGCTGCCTGATGAAGATTTAGAGTGACGGCTGAACCACGTGAGTTGTTTATCCATTCTGCCACGCTACTGCTGCCAGCCAGGAGAGGGGTCATCATTTATTTGGAAACCCACAGTTTAGTACAGTGAGAAAAAGTCATCTACCACTGCTTTGACAGGCCAGGCAGAGAGATATGAAAAGGGGAAAGGGATCTATTTCTTGAGATACAGGCAACAATTATGAAAGAATAGACAGCCACCTTAATGTACGAGTTGCCATCTCCCAGCTGCTTCAGCAGGTGGCCTGCTTGGTGTGCTCTGCTCTGAGTTACTCGTTCAGAGGTTTGATATTTCTCAATAAAAAATGCATCATGAGACTTTTTAGGGATCAATACATAGATATTGGCTGTGGTCTCGACTGGGGCAAGCCTGCTCTTCCTACAAGGACAGTTGCCTTTGCTCTAGGGCATGTTAGGAGGTCTAAGCTATTCAGCCACAATAGCATGATGCTATTTTGATTACCAGCATCCACTCCAGAATTTATCACTCCTCTGCTGCCTCCTGTATTTTCCATCAAGTAGTCCAGCAGCTTCCAAGTACCTCCCTCCACACCCTGGGTGCTGGTACCATCCCATCCAGGGGAGGCTGCAGCCAGTGCAGCCCGGACACTGCTGCTGGATCTTCATCACTCTGCTGCTGGATCTTCCTCCTGCCCATTAAAAATGAGAAGTGGGCTGAAATGCCAGTGAGATGGTGGCCATTTGGCTAACAGAGCTGTCTGCCCGTTTGCAGCCAGTCTGGGCAGTGTCACAATGAATCCATCAAGAGGCATAGAGTCTCAAAATCCAGCTGTCACTCACAGCTCCAGTATCTGGGATTTGGGTGTCAGGGTAGGTGGGGGAGAGGGTTGATTTCCCTATGGAAAGTGGGTAAAATACCTTCCTAGATTTCTGTGGCATCTAATTGACATCCACCAGCATGGGAACTGAAGTGAATAGAAGGAGAACATACAGTGCATCTCCACGTGAAACTTCCTAGCAGTGCTCTGACAAGATGTTAACACAAACATTTGTATAACACTGAGCTGGGTTTTCTGGCCACTTCAAATGGATATTTCTGGAAACCTGCAGCATATCCTGACTGACAAGGCTCTGTAACCTGCTCGTGTGAGGTGTAAAAAACTGTTGCTCTGAGACAGAAGAGAATGGAGTGAAGAGCCCTCCTGGAAAGGACACATGCACCATTTCTCACCTCTTCTCTTGATTACTGGAAAACTAATTACTGAAGTACCAAAGCACATGCTGATAAGCACATGACTTCACTTGATAAAAAAAAAAAAGCAAATCTGTGTGGTGACAAAGAAATATTTTCAAACAAAACATCAACAACGTTTTGTTTTTTTTTTTTTCCTTTTTGTTTTCTTAGTTTATATAAATCTGCATAACTGCCTAGTGGATTCCTCAGAGGAGAGGGGGCAAAAGTAATATTTAGCAAGTGCCTGAAGCTGTGGCTGCAAGCCTTGAATATTTCTGTTCCTCTGTCTCAGAAAAGGAAAGGACTAAAACCATGCTGATGAATCTTAATCTTATTAGAGATCCATGTCTCAGCTGATCTTGTAAAACTACAGACTGACTGCCATGAGTGACACTGGGGATTAGAGCCTCGGAGGACCCAAGAGAGAAGTGACATCCAGAATATGAGAAAGTAGATCTTGGCCAGGGAAACCCAAAATACTCAACTGTGAGAATTTATCCTGTGCCTTCAACCAAAGCCTGCTTGGAGATGACTCCATGTCTGGTACTGTTTGCATCTGGGAGATGCACTGATGTCTTCTGCAAGCACAGAAATGCTTTGTGGCTGACTTCTCAGAGCCTTGAATCTTGTGGACTCCTTTACACCCATGCAGAGTCCCAACGTTGATGTTTTTCACTCAAACTTGAGATAACTTTTTGTATTGAGTTTACACAGAAGATAAAAAGCAGGTGCCCTGAAAAATGACAACTAAACACACAGTCCATTAACATGGGTGTGAACATAGGCATTAAACCCATGAGGGGTACTGCAAAAATTGTTTTTTTTCTCTTTTGAAACTCATCCCTTGTTGAGGACTGAGATTTTGATTTCCCCCAGCAGGTTGTGTAAACAAGGAGAGCTTGTGCTAGCAGACTCCTGAAGTACCAAGGGCCTGTTCTGCAGCCAAAGCTTCAGAGTCAGCAGCAGAGCTCTGGCTAATACTTCAGATAAGGCAGTGGTCCTGGGCCTGTGGTGGGAAAGTGCCCTTCTGACTCTCAAGCCCAATGAGCTACAAGAATTAATGCAAAATGGAGTTTTTCATAACCACAGACTCAGAAAAGCAACACAAGCAGTTGCTTTTTCCCAAAGTCTACTCCACAGTCATCTCCAAGTCTTTACATCTTAACTTAGAGTGGCCAAGAAAAGCAGTTCCTTGTGGTGAGGAAATGATGATGTTGTCACTGTTACTACTGAATGAATAGGTGCCCTTCTAGGATAGTAATTTTTCAGCCACAACAATGCAACCATCCTGTACTTGGCAGCATCAGTAGCTGTAGCTGTAACACAGCACAGGTAGAAAGAAATCTGTTGGAAGGGTTCTTCTCTGGGTTCTGCTGAGTTTGGAGCAGTGAAAGCACTGAATAAATACCAGTTAATCCAAGATAGCTGCTGACCATTTCACAGGTTGGTATTTGTAGCCATTCATTATCTGTTTTTCTGTTTCCTTAATGAAAACTATCAGTTTGCAGAGCAACTCACAGAAAGGATATTTGGAACAAAACAAAGCAAAACCAAACCAAACCAAACAAAGCCTTTCTTTAACTGCTTGATAATTTTGCCCATAAGTCACAATATGGTGTTCTCATTAACTCCTTTACCAGTGCCCAATGAAAAGCAAAACCAAATCCACATTACAATAGCTATCTGTATTCTCTGATGGCTTAATAAATCCTCACTAGGCACCTGAACCTGGAGAAAATCAAGAGAAAGAACAAGAGTTGTACCTGATAAGCACTGCTTTTGATAACCTGATTTATGGCAAATGAAAGCATACATAGATATTCCTTTTGCTGATGTTCATGTAGAACACTGTTATTCTGGATATTAATTGAAATATTGGGGGTTTTTTTGCCTTAATAAGAAAAAAAAAAAAGATAATCTAAAAAGGAGCACATAGCTTCATGAATTCCTCAGCTGAAAATACTCTAAATGGACACATAAAACATCCATCTGCCCATCCCATCCCATCCATAATAACAGAAATTTCCTTAGTCATAGCAGTTGCAGGGTCCACAGTATCTAAAGGTAGATATACATTTGCTTTATAATGATATTTAGGATGTCTTTATACAGAAAGGGACAGTAAGAGCCCAAAGGGATGAATTTTCCTCTTATGAATCCTAAAGTTTCTGCCCGAGCGGTTGGGAAAAGCAAATGTTATTGATGTGTTAAAAGGAAATACTTGTTAATAACTAGATAATTTTAAGATGTTGGGTTCATACCATCTGTTAATCTTAGTTGTGATTAAAGAGGTAATCCTAATGCCCATTATTCCTAATGACAAGCCCAAGCAGGCTTAAAGCATTAGCCGTCGGAGGCCAAAGAGAAGAAGCAATGAAGGATATCAGCAATCTCAGCCACAATTGAGGAATTGGCCCGTCCTCTGCACAACAAAAGTGATACAAAAGAATTACACCCTCACTAAAGTCTATTTCCTCCTATAATCACACAAAATGATTTTTCTTAAATATGATAATAAATCACAGCAAAAAATCAATGTGGCAGGGCCCAACTGCTATGGCCTGATAACGCATCAATCAATATTTAGTATTTAGATTTTAATTAATACGTAGCAAAGCAGAGGCCTTTTAAGAGAGAAATATTATCTCTGATAAAAAATCCTGCGCTGTTAGCATGCAAAAGTTGTTGCTCATATCTGTCATTGATCAATCCACTGGAGTTGTGATTAAAAACCCTTGAAAATACCAGACAAGAGCATAAAACAGGCAGCAAAGAGAGCATGTGGCTGGGGAAACTCCCAGTGTCAGTGAAGCACAAACTGCTTCCCTCCAGCTCCCTGAACAACACTCTCAACTGGGGCACTGACAGGGCTCCAGCTACAGAGGGAAAGGACTGAGGACAGACCTTGCACCTCTGACAGAGACCCCCTGCCCTGCACCCAGCCCAGCTCACAGATGCTTAGGGGTCTTCGAGAAAATGATTGCAAATTATTTTAACATTGCCTCTTCATTTTCTTTCTTTCCTTTTTTTTTTGTTCTTGAGAAAAGGTGATGTCCAGGGATTTGTTCTGGCCTGTTCACTGTCTGATCACACTGAAGACAGAGGAACTGGGTTAAAAAACGTAAAGCAAGAATTGTTTTCCCAGTTCACCTCTCTCTTCTTGAGGATTTCTGGGAAACACTCTGGACTAGGGCCCCGTATTTAGTTTCATGGAGATACTCTCACTGTCACAAAAGAAAGGAAAGGAAAGGGAAAGGGAAAGGAAAGGCAAAGGAAAGGAAAGAAAAAAAAAAAAAAGAAAATAAAAGAGAAAAAAATAAAAGAAAAAAAAAAGAAAAGAGAAAAGAAAAAGATTGATGCTTATTCTGAATGCAATTCAGCTCCTATTGAAGCCACTAGCAAATGTCTCCAGCCCTCGGTGGCTGCAGCACCAGGCTGATGATCCAGTCTTTATATATTGGTTTTGTTTTCCTCAGGACAGATTCCAAGGCAGTGTAATTGAAATGGTAATAATGAGAGGCTTTAACATCAGCTGACATTTTCCAAACAAGAGCCTGCATTTGGCTTGAGTTTACTTTTCTTGTATATAATTTATGAACAACTGAATCACTGGGGAAGAACTGTGTTTTCTTTTTTTTTTGCTTTCTTTTTTTTTTTTTTCTAAATCTCAGAATAAGGATGTAAGAACACCAAAGAAGCTGTTTGACCCTACAGTTTACCTCACAGCTTTCAGAGACATGACCTACACTGAATTTCCAAACAGAATTCTTCAGAGAAAAACAAAGAAAAAAAAAATTTACTCATTTTTTACCCCATCAACCTGTCAGTTTGTGTATGGGAAATAGTCCAGAAAAAGCAGAGAAAATAATTTCTAAGACTGTAAGCAGCTCATTTGTGTAAATGCTGCAGTGATGGTGCAGAGGTCAGCCACACGGTGCAGGTAGAGCTGCTCCTTGATCCAGCAGTATATTAAAGGGAGGTTATTCCAGGGGTGTAAATTGACCATCAGTCAGAGCAGCTCCATCCAGCTGTGTCAAGGCAGTGCCACCTGTCTCAGCAAAGGAGTGGAACATGAATATAACTTATTCAGATGGTGGGACGTGGAGCATAGCTGAAAAAGCAAATGTCATGTGGACAATTTCCTCTCCCCTTGGCTGCTGGCAAATAAATTCTGCTTGTTCTGTGTACTTAGTATTTGGTGCAAGTTATGCAAGCTCGTGCCTGCTAGGGGAGATGTAATAAAAGCATGTGAGGGAGCAATGTCATCCCAAGCACTTGACCTTCCCCCCCGGCAGGATGGAGGCTGTATATTTTGTGGCAAGCCTTGCAATTGTCTTTCTGTTGGTGTTTGCTATTCTGGATTTTCTTCCTGCTGTATTGGAGCTTTTAAAGCTCTTAGAAAAGACCATATGTCCCAACCTGCTCTGTCCTCTTGGAGGAGGGTGGATTCATCCCTTAATTTGGATATTTGGGTTTCCACAGCTTCTCACCATAATCAGGTCTTTGTTCTCCTATCTTGTTTATTCCTGTAATCTGCTGCTGAATGAGCTTCTGCTACCTCCTGTAACCTCAGAGCTTTGGAAATATGCAGGAAAAGAAAGAGATCAGAAATAAACTGTGTTGATGGCCTTACTATGAGATGTTTCTTAAACAGGGTGTGGATGTATTTGGAGGTTGATAAAGATGATAAATCCAGTATAATACTCCAATCCATCTCAGATTGGCATAACCTGGACTAAATGTTTGGATCTGTAAAAATGGTGAAGTGTAATGAAAGAAGAACAGAAGGGGCAAAAGCTACCCATGTGGAAGTTGCATCCCTTGTATTTTAAGTGGCTCTGTAGTGGTAAACATTTATTTATTCAGCTTATTTGTGCATACAGAGTGAAAACACAAGCCACACACTGCACTCCCTCTGGAGGCTTGGACTTCACTCTTCTAAACTGACCATGAAAGCAATTACAACTTGAAGGTCATCTTTGTGTTCAGAAAACAGGGGAGGAAATACATTTATAGCCATCCCATCTTCCAGTGCTTTCTTGTCCATGTATATGAGAAAACCACCTCACCTGCCATTGCTAGTAGCTGTGAAAACCCCTATATTGTGTCATGTTTGAAACCCCTCCCAGTAAAGCCAGTAAAATATGTCCTGCCCCTTGGGGACTCTCTACATGAAGTTCAAAATGAAGCTACAGTTCCCAAGGCCACGCAGGGACCACTCCTCTGAAACTCCAGGATTAAGAGAACTTCTCCCTGGTTCTTTTCCTTCTAACATTATCCTCATTATTTACTGACTGACTCTTCCCCACCAGTCTCAGGCTTCACTTCCTCTAGCCCAGACATCTTATAATACACTGGAAGAAGATGAAGGAATTAGTTAATTCCCCAGAGCTGGCCCAGCCCCACCAACCTGAAAATTCCTATATAGAAGCTGGCAACTGTGATCTTTCCTCTAAGCCAGGGAGAGGATTAACTCCTTCTCTACTTTAGTTTGCAGCTCATTCACAAGCTGTTCACTTTGTACATCCAGTATTTGATATCTGAAGTGCTTTGATTGGGCACAGTGAGTCACGTTGGCATGGTTTGCATTCCCTTCTTAGTTCAGCTAATTAATTCCAAAGCAAAAATAACCACAGATATATTTTTTTTCTGACTCTACTGCAAGGAGCTGGCCATTCCCAAGAAGTACTGTTCTTGTGAATGTTTCAATAAACCCATTTTCTAGCCCAAACACAGAGAGGATATCAATGCAGACATGGCAACCTTAGGTGAAAGGAGATTTGGACTTCTGGGAGGGTCACTTTTCTTCAGTTCTAAAAAACACCAAGCCAAATTGCAGCTCCAGAAGAATGCAAAATTAATAGAAACCACAGATGCAAACCCACAGGTGATGTATTTTCTTACTTTTAAAAAGCTTACATGTTTAGGCTTTCCTGGTTTTCTGTGACATAAGCTGGTATTTCAACACCAACAGCTGCAGTCCATTCTCACAGAGAAAATCCTGCACGGGGCCTCCAGGTTAATTATTGATGCTGTCCTGTCATGAGCTAAGGCTCTGTTGTCTTTCAGACCTCTCTGCCTACAAAAGCCTTTCTGATTCAGCCATCCCAGTGACACTGCAGTGCCCATCAGTCATATGGCTGCAATTCCCTACACAGCCCTCTCTAACCAGCTGCATGGGGACCAAGTCCACCAGCAGCACTGGCCCACTGTGGCCGTGGAGGATGGAGTGTGGCTAGGAACTCTGATCTCTCCAACAAGTGGACACACGCCCATTTATTCCAGGGGAGTCCACACTGTCCTGCTAGCACTGAATCTGGGCTGTTGAGCAGGATGGGGTTTGCCTGAAGAGGAGGTGGATTTCTTGGGTGCAGTGCTGACACGTTGTGAGCTCACTCAGTCTGGCAAGGTATGGGCTGAGTGAGGCTGGCCAGGGCTCTGAGGGGAGATTGTCAGGATAAGGGAGCAGGCTGCTGCTGGAATGGTTGTTATCTATGACTCAGGCATCACTTTCCCTCCTATGGAAAGACACATTGACTCTGTTAGCTTTGCCACTTCTTGGTTAGACATAAAGCAGAGGTCTGTCTGACTGCCACTGGAGAGCCCAAGACTTGTCACCTTTCTTGCATTTCTGGGGGTTTTTTTTCAGCTAATATACATCACTTCATCTTTGCCCTGAGCTTCATGGCAAATATTCCTCTCTGACTCCCCCTTTTGCTGCTCATTCTTTCTCAGCATTCACCTGAGCATGCAGGATCAACAGCTTGCCCATAACTACCCCTCTCTGTTTCTGCCACCTGCATCAGAAAGACAAGAGAGAAATGGTGCTGCTGGGGGTGGGCATCAGAACAGGGGAGCAGGGAAAGCAGGCAAAAAAAAAAAGGCAAATTGCAGCTGTGCCAGTGAAAAGAGTGAGAGAAGCACAAGAAGCTTCAGGAGCTGTGGGGACACTGCCTTTTGCAGCCAGTTAGCACGTCGCAACGGATCCTGGTGACAACTTGTCAGGCACGTGAGTGCAATATTTGATTATAAAGCAAGCTCACAAACAGGGGTTGCTTTAGTGTTGGGCTCTGGACAATTAACATGTAATGTCACCAAAGCCTGAATGCTGGCTCTGGCTTGACAGCACCCCCGTAGCTTCTGCTGTGCTTGGAGAGCTGTTTGAAGATATTCAGTAGATATTGGGATATTTATTACCAAAAGCTCGTGACTGAAAGCTCTGTGAACTGCCACATGCTGGATTTAGGAGTCACATCCAATGTATTTCATCTATTTTTACAAGCTTGTGTTGGCCTTGCCTGAGTTTTTGCCACGGTCTTACTGAAAAAGCTGTTCTTCTGTGGAATTGGGATTTAGCCCTGATGTAGGGAAATAGTTTCTGATTGAAGAGGCACATCTTGCCACATCTAGGAAAGACCACATGGATTTGGCCAGATATACACTTCCCAAAAATGATATATCTCCATGCTCACTTGTCATATTCCAGTATAAATCCTTTCTCTAAGAGCTTTCATTTCAACAGTAAATCAGATACATAAATATTTCACAATTTTGTCAATTATTTTTTTTTCCCTGCTGTATCATTCTCATGATCTGGTATTTGATAGATGAAAATGAAGTTATGATCATAACAGGAAAGAAGCTCCTAGGCCAGTAGGCAGCTCTGGGGATAAATAGAAAAGGAGGGGGAACATGTATTCATGCTACAATACATGCTTACATGCTAATTTAATCCGTGATGGCTTTTTATTCTAGCAATATCATTTGTGCTGCCATAGTTAGAAGTCTATGCCAGCAGTTTCATTACAAATCCACTGTTCACAGGGATTTACAACTTCACTCTAAACATTGCTGTGGAATGAAACTTGGCAAATGGGTCTCAGCCCAGGAGCATTTTTTTTTATTTTTTTTTTTACCCATCCATTTGACTGTTAAGTTATAGTGGCATAAAAATATAGTTGTACTGCTTGAATAACTTAAAATGGCTTTGAATTAAAAAAAAATGAAATAAGATTATGGCATGGTGTAATTACTTGTGGTATTCGGAAGAAACAACACAACAGATGAAAGTCAAAATGGCTGAGATATTGTAGGAGAGAAGCAGGATATTCTAACAATGCATTTTCTCCCCCATTGTTAATAAAAATCAGATTAGATGCCCAATAGATTGCAATTCTGCATCAGTTGCCTTCTCTAGACAGTGCCCGGCACAGGGAGGAGCCTCCAGAGGTGTGAGCTGCTCTCCTTCCATGCTTGACCTGCACTCAGGAGCATCTCAGTGAAGATGCTTTTGGCTTCAAAGTCTTGATTTCCAGCTGCCTGTGAGTGGGAGCTGTGAGGGCAGAGAGCTCTACGGATGTGAACCAAATGGGAGGTGAAATGCAAAGATAAACTGTGGAGAAAAATTAACCTGAAAAGGAAGGGAAACATTTTAGTGAGATGCTGCGACCACTGGAAGAGAAATGCTGAGTTTCATAGGATCCTAGAATGGATTGGGCTGGAAGGGAGCTCCAAAGGGCAGAGAAACCCAAGGGTCAGGCCTCCTGCATGAATTACTGACCTGATTACATGGAAAGGTGAATGCAGAGGATAATTCTGACCCAGGTGGAGGCAGTTTTTGTTCTGCCATTAGCTTTCTTGAAGCCAGAATTCCTCCTCAGCACATGATGAGCCCTGTACAGCCACTGTGAAGAATTTACATCACAGCCCTTTGACTGTGAAATACTGTGAGGGGAGTCCATGCCTTTGAGGGCAGAATTTAGCCTCTTGTGTATGTGGTCATCCTGCTCCTGCCAGGTCTCTCTGCTGCCTGCTTTGTCTGCTAGCTCTCTAATGCATTTTTAGACATTGATTGGATATTGTTAAGCCATGTCTAGACCAGAAAAAAAACCCATCATGAAAAGGTAGCAAGCCTGATCTTCAGATGGTATTTTAAGTCCTGATTTCCACTGGCCAAAATCTGGTCTGACAGGGAATGAGATATTGAAAATTAAATACAATGCAGTAATGTTGATCTTGGTCGTGTGAGTCTCACCATCACCTAACATTCATTTCCCCAACATTTTGTGCATCCAAATGCATTATCAAATTCCAAACCTAGCCATATAAAAGGAAATGCTGGTTATAAACATAGGCTGATTTCTGCTGCTATCTGCTTCTCACCCATATGCATGTGGATAAATGCACACACATCTACTGTGTATGTACTCATTCTCTGGGTAATCAGAGGCACAGATAAAATAAAGCTTCTAGAGTGACAGACATTCTGCAGACAGGGTTGTTAGTTTATGTAGGCTATAGGCAGAGTCGACTGGAAAATTTTGATCACTTTAATTTACTATATCCAGCATGCCTGCTGTACTCGTCCAGCACTTTTATCAAGCCCTGTGAGGTGGTATTGATTTTTTTATTTTCTATGTAGGATAAGAAGACAGAGAGTTAGGAGCAAGAGTGAATGAAGAACTTTCCTCAGATTACTGCTATTCTCTAGCTTATTGCATCCTGTCGTTTGTAGTTTCAGATGATGTCCAGTATGTCAGGGTTGCTTGAAGCAATAAACAGGGTGAATAACAATGGAAAGGCTAGATGAGAAAGATTGAAAAAGGAGAAAGAGGCAGAAAAGAAAGTGAGAAAGTGAATGTGAGAAATAGGAAAAAGGGGGGAAAAAAAGGCAGAGGTTGAGAAAAAGTGTCCTAGGTGTAGAGAGCTTGATAAGTGCATTCCTTTAAAGAAACTCTAACCAGCCATGACAGTTTTTCAACCAACAGCTACACATAAAACTTATAGAATTGTGAAGGAGTAGGAGCAGGGGCTTCTGGGTGTTACTGTTCTGATACAAGAAAAAGCCAGAAAAAAATAGAGAACTATTTCAGGTAGATATTAATTCCATTTTCCTTTCCTCAACAATTCCTAAATTAATTCTGCCTTCTGCATCCAGATGAAGGTGTGGTCCTGGAGAGTTAATACCACGCAGAGTTTGGATCTTCCTTTGACCTCCCTCCTACCCCAAACTATTGCTTTTAATATAAGTGAGATGACATAGCTGGAGTAACCAAATTTTTTAAAAGCTCAAAATTAAATAAAGGGTTTCAGCTGGTTGAGGTTGTTTCCAAACAGTCATGCAAAGATGGAACAGAAATAATTTAGACATAGGTAAAGAACCTTCAAAATCAATAGTGCTTGAAGAAATGAAACATATGCTGATGCAATCAAACAGAATCGAATTTCATATAAATGTTAGCAAATCTATATCAAATTATGGCTGCAAAAACTTCATTTTCATTGATTTATAATGTATTATTATTGTTTCCACCAAACTGCCATAGACAGCCATTTAAGCAGCTGCCAAGTGCCTTAAGGGTAAATAAAGGGTGTCACTGATGGTGCTGGGTTATAGAAGTTTAAGAGACCAATAACTCACAAGTGTGGCAGGTGTGACATTGTGTTTATTCATTAGCCTTTGATTTTAATCCTGTTGTCTGTGTCTTTTGCAGTTGTTCATGGCAGGAGGGTCAGGTGCAGGTTTCAGAGGAGAATCTCCAAGGTTCCAATGTGGTTTTGCTGGCCCAGAGTGGTGGGCAGAGCACTTTTATTAAGCCACCAAGCCACAGAAGAGTGCAGTAAGGTGTTGGGGGACACTCCTGGGCTAGACACATGCAGGCAGGTCTGGTTCTCCAAAACTCAGCTGAGGAATTGTGTTGAAATGTAGCCCAGGCTATGAGCCTGTTCTGCACTTAATGAATGCACAGCTCCTAACCCCTGCAAGTTCTGATCATCTCCAACTGTCAGATGAGTAAAATATGGTTCACAGATATTCAGCACAGGCTGGAGTTATTTTGAATTGCCTTGTAGATATGCTTTGGATTTCCTTAAATTTTTTTAATCAAAGAGGAAAAATGGTACATTTGTATTTTTTTTTTAATTTTTATTTATTTATTTTACATCATGTATTCTGTTGGTGAGGGAGGAGAATGAAATCTTGGGAAGTAGCACCCCTTCTTTCACTACATCTAGAGTGTTGTAATAAATGTGCATTTGGGTATAGCATGTGCTGGCAAAAAAGAGATGCTGTTGGCAACCTTCCATCCCCATGCCTGCCCATAAGAGGTGCAAAACCCTGTTCAATAATTCAGGCAATGATGACCTCAGAAGTTCATGGGTCTGTTATCTGCTTTGGCCTGAGTGATGTGATTTTTGGCTGCAGAGAAAGCTTATGGTGAAAATCATATCAAGTTGGCCATGCCAAAGTAAACACACACACATACATTTGGAGGTAATTTTTGGCCATTGAGATCATTCAACTCTTTCAATATTTAAAGGAGAAGCAAGATTTGCCGTGATCATAAACATTTTATTTACTTTTTCCTTTGTTGCAGCATGATTACTTTAGGTAATAAATCCAGCCAACAAGGAGCTAAAGGACAATTATTGCACACTAACAGCATATGTTCACTGCCACACTAGCAGGGCTTTCTACAAGTGAAAACCTGACATGCAGGCTAAAAATTGACAAGAAATAGAGCAGGGAAGGAGGGTGGTGGTCTCAGTTACCAGTGGACCAAATGTCCACTCTGTTTGATTCCAGTGCAGCATGACATGCTTTGGAAGCAAAAAATCTGAATTATTGAGAAAATAAAGGTCCCACAAATGGGAAAGGAACCATGAATCTGAAGGATTATTTAGAAGACAGGATCTCAGATGGACATTGGAAAACAGATGTAGTGTCTGCTTCAGACAATCCCTATATAATCTCAGGTGAACCGTATAAACTCAATGGTATTTTAAATTCTAGTCAAATTAATCTAATTCTTTTTCTTCGTGTCAGTGGTGAAAACTATGAGTGATACAGAGAGACTCAGAGAAATGCTGCCAGATTCAGGAAGGGGGTGTTGTAGGATTTGTGCTTTTGGAGAGTGAATGCCTAACAGGAATACGACAAAGAAGCTGGGAAAATGTATCCTGTCAAAATATATATTTTATATATAGATATAATCCATCAAGAATCAGGATGTACATCATTTTGCCTCATAATAATTACTTTTATTAGTGTAGACTTCAGATAGGAGCTAGTGCACACAAACAGGAGCAAACAGGAACAGCAAAACTGTTGGACCTGTAGTGTCCATCACATTTTTATATGTTTTTTACAAATGGATTTTTAATGTCCATCACTTTTGCCACCTTTCCTGCACTGCCTCCCCTTTCAGCCCAGACTGCTCTCTTCTGGCTGTTGCAGGCTGTCCAAAGAGAAAGCATTGTCATAATCTGGATTAATGTACATCAGCTCTGGAGAGGTGCAGCAGTGACTCCCATGGTTTTAGCTTCAGAAATGTCACTGTAGCCTGGATTCATTGCAGTGCTGAAGAGTAGCAGCAGAGCTTAGTTCGTGTCAAGAAGAATGGCAGATGAACTCACTTTCTCTCCATCAGGTGCCTCAGACCTTTCCAGAGCACATCACACTCACATTTGACACAGAGAAATGAAATAACAAAGCCTGAAAAGAAAGCTCTGTAACTACACGGGACAAATCAAACAGAAATGTTGTTTGATTACCTCAGACCTGGGACTAGTAGAGGGGAATCTGATCCCATCATAAATTCATGTTCATGGTACTTTGGGAAGATGGGCTAGGCTACATTGGCCAGGGTTGAACAAATGTGAATCTGAATAAAACCAAATCAGATCTCTGCTATTTACCATTCAAATACTAGACAGTCAAATATGTGGAATATGTTGACATAAAACATAGAATTTCCTGGGCTCATGGATTTAGCTGTTGAATAAGAACACATTGAAGGTTTGATTGTCCTCCCCTTTCATGAGCAGGCCTCCTGCTAATGTCAGTTGGAGTTACACACACAGAAAGAGAAGATAATAGACATAAGTAGTAAACAGAGTAGGAGGGCAGAGAGAGAAATAGACTCCAGTGGAGCTGCAAAAAGCATTGCTCCCTTTTCTCTCTGCAGAGCTTGCATCTCTGGGGTTTTGTGCCTTCCCAGGCAAGCAAAATTTGGAATTGTAGCAACATATTTTGACTAGTTCTCATCGTGAAGAAATGCCAATTTAACAGACAGGGAGATAGAAGCCAGACTGACAGCTCACATATGATAAAAATAAAGCAGTTAACCAGCTCCAGTGAGCACAGGTGGGCAGTGAATCAAAGTGTCTTAACATATTAACCTGTACAGTGGGGCTCCTCTGCAGTTTTCCAAAGACAACTTGCTTTTTTCATTACTGATGGAGTGAGAATTACTTTTCAGTGCCTTCTATTTTTTTTTTTCTTTTTGGTTACTGGAAACCTTTATTATGTGTTCAGCACAGAACAGCTCTTGCAGCTATGCAAACTCCATTCTTTTATCTACAGCTGATACTATTGATAAACAGCAACAGTGGAGATGATAACATTTAAATAAGACTGGGGAGTTTCTCATTAAACTTAATTCCCTTCTTAGTCCAACTTCTGTTTTACTGATGGACGTTCATTGACTTTGGTGTTACTCTTTAGTTGTCCTGGAATGGAAAATCAAGCTCATTGGCCTTAAACCTCCTGAAGTAAATCAGTGTTCATGTAACAGTGAGTCCTGTGTTAGAATCCTTTTACCTCAGCACAGTACAAACAGCACCAGTGCCACAAATGGTCTCCTAACAGAAAACCCCAACCCTTTTTTTCTCACCTTCAAAGGCTTTAGTGCTGTCGACCACACTGAACGGCAGATGACACTGTCTAGTTACATCTCAGCAGGCACATCTCTGGCAGCCTCACTCTTATTTTTCCTTTATATGTCAAAATCTATGCTTGAAAATAGTATTTGCATGTGACTTTGCACAAGGTTTGGAACTGTCATCCCTCCAAACTACACTGCCTTCAGTGTAGGCTTCTGATTTTTAAGCATCAATAGATTAGAGCCCTCTGAGCATCACCCTGGCTGGCTGGACTCACACTTTACCCAGAGGTTCTATCAGCTCTTTGTGGGGTAGTGAACACCCTTTTGCTGAGCAGATCTTAGACTGTATATCCTTCTGTCTGACCATTTAGCCTGCTGTCTGTCCACTACTTTTCACTCTTGACAAGTACTTCAAGCAGATTTCTCATAGGCACTTCTCAAAAGATCAAATCCTTTCAGTGTGAATTCAGATTTTATTTGCCTCAACTAAGTAGGTGAGATTTAATAGCTTTGGATTTTATAAATCATTTTCATCAGTGTGAGGGCTGTCTGTGGGTATTCACATAATTCTGTGCCCAAAATTGCCAGTGTGGGGCCTTTTATAGAACTCTACAGATGAACACACACTCTTCAAGGTAGGGGAAGAGATAAAAAAAGAAAACAACATTGTTGTTTTGAGTTATAGCAGCAGCCAAATACCTCCTGAAACTGGTTAACTTACATGCATCTTGCATCTTCCTTAAGGTTAAAAAGAGCCACTTCATTTTAAAATAATGTAATAAAAATACTGCTGTCAGGCTGAGACCTTGTCTGCCAAGCCTAACCCTCAGATGAAGTTTTACAGCCAAGTTATAAATCCCTAAAAGCTGGAGCTGGTAGTGAGGGTATTGACAGAACCTTATCTAAGGAGCCCTGTCCTGGTGGGCAGAGGGGGGAGGCTCAAAAGGAGGGTTTCAAAACAAAGGCAGCCTGATAGCAGAGCCCCAGCCAGTTGCACAGTCCAGCCACACGCAAACATCATGCTAGTTTATTTATTTGTTTATGAGTGTGTATTAACCACCAGGATTTGTATATTCTCAGCCTCCTTTTGATCCCTTTTTTTAGAAAAAACAAAAGTTCTGCCATCTGTAAACATTTCTGTGCTGACCATGCCTTTGGCTCAGCCACCAGATGAAATCCATAAAGGCTTATTTTTTGATAAAAGAAATGGCTAAAGCCAATTGACATTATCGTTTGAAGTTCGTGGCATTTCATGCTAATTTACTCATGTAGAAAGGGAGCAGGGGCCTGGGTTTGTGTAAAGAACTTGTCCAAAGTTGTAACCCTGCAACATGTTTTGGACATGCTTGCTCTTGCTGCTTTTGTCTCCTGCACAAGAAATTTAATATGATTTTGATTAGTTTCTGATGAGTTGAAATTTCAGTAAGTGCAACTCCAGGACTGGAGTTTTCTGTCACATTTGGGTAACAGTTTAGGGAGACTGCTGTGTTTGCTTTATTGTTCAGCTCACAAAAGGCTGTATTTAGAGATGTCACTGAAGGAGAAAATATTCCTGCTGTCTGCCTAAAATGGTGTTGATCCATTTATCACATTTCTCAGAACATTCTGGTCCAAAATGGCATCAACGTTGAGTGGAGGAAGAGCACTGAAGGCACCTAAATCCCCTTCTTCACTCTGCCAAACTGCCACTAACTTAGGACAGGATTTCAGTGGAGTCACTTCACCTTCCTGGAGTTCACATGGTCTCACCAACAGTTACAGGAGGATTGAAACCCATATGAACTGCAGAAACACCCTGGGACTTTACCCATCACAAGGGAATGAGTTGCAGTGTCTGTGTGAAACTGCTCCAAGATTTGTGAAAGCAACAGCGTGGGACTCAGAGCAAGAAACAGAGCAGCTGCTTTCCTTTCATGAGTCTGCATTTCAGAAGTGACCTCACACAGATATAAATGGAGCTACAAATTGGGAAGTGTCAGCACTGAGTCCAGACTTGCTGGAGCTTGAGACTCCCAGAATCCCTTGATAGAGAGCAACAGCAGCAGGAATCCTTCAGGATGCTGAATGGGGGTACGTGCTGTGGATACACCCCTGAGAACAGAGCCCTGGCTCTGGCTGATCCCCAGAGCTCTCCAGTTCCAGGGTTCCATGGCACTGCCAAGGATGTTCAGCTATTATGATCAAGTTTTCCACAGTAGGATTTAGAAGATGGGAAGGAGAAACACTGGTATTTGAGGAGCTTCAATCACAAGGTCACTCCCTCCATTCTCCATAACTACCATGAGTATCAGCCTGCTTGCTTCCATTCTCTGCATCTGGTAGTTCCTGGGACTTCTGACTGAACCTGGGTCAGTGGTAATACCACAGTAACATCCTACTGTGTTTAGAATGTACACCCAGCTGTGTTTGTCATTTTTAGAGCTGAAACACAAGCTGCAGTATCTCAAGGAATAACAGAGGAAACAAAACAATGAAGCAAGCCAGCATCCATCATGTGCTCTTTCTCTTGCCTCCTAGAGCTTTCATTTAATTTTTCAGTGAAAACTTTTTTGTCTGTTAATAGAAACTCAGGCAACTATTGGAAGGTTCCATTCAAGATTGCTAACACAAGAAGAAATTCTACTAACAAAACAGAGGAGCAAGTCCTGAGACCTCAACTGAAAAGCTACTTAAAAAAAAAAAGCTCTTTAAATCCTGAACCACACTGTGAGAAGTTTCTGCAGCCTCCCAGCTAGTCCTCACCATGTTGGAGAGAGCTAGAAGGACCATATTTAGAAGGGTGGAAAGAGCAAGTTTACTCTGCTTTAAAATAAACCCAAGTGCTTGGGTGATGGTGAAGACATCACGTAGAGAAAATTGACAAAGGATTTTTCTACCTTGGACATGGAGGCTCTTGGCTGTCCACAGGGGGAGTTCAAATGAGGGAAAATGTTAAATGTGCCACCCAGCTATGGAACAGAGTAGATCTCCATATGAAAAACCAAACCAGATCTCAGGGGCCATCTCTCAAGATCAACGAAGATCCAGATAGTTTTGTGGAAAGGCAATCAGATGCAAGATTTTATTTTTTTTTTCCTTTTTTTCCCCCCTTTTAATACTTTACTGCAGGTTTAATTGCAGCAATATTTCAATGCCAAGGAGAGTAATTTGCAGCTTGAATACGGCATTAGATCTGCAATAGCCGACATTTTAAAACCTCAGTATAAAAATGAGCAGTTGGCACTAGTGCCACAAGAATTCTCATTTCCTGTTCAACTTTCAAAGAAATGGAAGTTAAATGTCTATATTAACGTTTATAAAATTTTAGGAGTGATTCCCTTATTACATAATTAGCTTAAACACTCTGCATATCTGCCGATTAGAGACATTACTCAGCTCCTGCCCTGGAACAGCTGCATTCCTAGACAGAAAAAGATACTAATGTGGCCCTGGGGAAGAGCTCTCCATTTTGACAGAATAAAACATTCTTGGAATACAGTTATTACAATTCATAATTGTTCACTTTGAGGGCAAAAAAAAGAAGTAAGTATATAAATAAATAAAAGCAAGCAGCGGGAGAGAAAAAAAATATCTTGTGTATAAAACAAAGATTTTGAATAACTTTTCATTTCTGTTTGAAAATTCTCTGAAGCTGAGGGTGCAGGCAGCCAGGGGGATGCTTCTCCATGTTGTGTGTAAGAATGTGAAAGCAGGAACTCTGACAACCTGCAGCTCCCAAAGTCTGATCAGATAGTGACAGTAAGGATCATGGCAACAGGGACAAGCGATGGAGGCTCTCACTGGGATTCAGCTGATAAGGGTGAGCCCAAATTTAGAAGCATGGGAGTCCATTTGGCTGCACCTGTAACACCAATAGCAGGTGATGGGATTTCATAAGAGGAAGCAAAGGAAAGGGAAATAAAGCAGAAGTGATCACAGCAATTAATGGCTCCCCAGCAGACATGCTCAGGAACCACTACACTGCTTAAAAATACCCATCTCTTAATTACTACAAATTGTTTTCACTGCTTCTCCAGCAGAGAGAACTCCAGCAGTGTCTAGACTGCTTAGGTCCAGTGGGTTAAAGCACAAGGGATCCCACAGTGAAGCCTAACAAAGCATAGTTTTGTGGTCTCCAAGAAGATCTCAACCAGGCTTGTAATGAATGTATCCTGCTGCCCACATCAGCTCCTCCTGGGAGCAGGAAAAGCAGTGGCCTATTCTGCAGAGAAACTGTTGGTACTTCTGCATTATTGCTGGATCTTGGGGAAAAAAAACCCAAACACCCCTGTGAAAATTAAATGAACTCACATTTAATTGAAAGAAACCCAAAATTTTATTCCAGAGGATCTAATGTCTTTTTATTTTTATTTTTTCTGTTTGTAACTTCAGCCTCACTCGAGAAGCAACAAGATAATTGTAGCTCTGACTACACTTTCAAACAGTTCTGAATATCTGTGTCCCATCTGGGCGACCTTTAACAAAGCAATTATCTGTTTGTGAGCACAGTGCTCCTATTTCCTGCCTACAATTCAATGTGATAGAAACTATGGAGAAAACCTAATAAATCTTTCTGACTCGAAACTCCTTTTCTTAGTCAGATGTAAAAGACCCTTCCAAAACCGACACACTTTCATACCCTTCAGAGTGGTGTCAAGTGTTGAGTGTGCTGCCAGGGTGTCAGAGTCCAAGCAGTGCAGGCTGCTGGGGCATTGCAGAGAGCAGTGCTGCTAACTGGGGCATTTCCCATGCTGGGGGTGCTGAGTTCAGCAGTTCTCTCCACTGACTGTGGGCACAGAGGCACTCAAGGGGCTTTGGAGACCCAGTGGGCTGAATTTCTCATTCCTCTTTTCATTTGGAGTACAAGACACCAGTGAGTCAGTTGGGTGATCTGAACCTAGCCTGGTCTGCAATCTTTAGCATTGGCTTTTATCTTCTTTGCCCCTTCAGCTGGGAAATATGGATTTGCAGTGTGTATCTACCTTTAAAAACTACTTTCCTTCTATTCACACAGTGGTGATGAGACCATTACATAGTTCCTGTAGCATCCATTAGTGATTGTTGCAGTTTAAGAAAGAAACTAATTTGTTTTGATTTCAAACCTACTCTGACACTGTAGCTAACCTGAACCTCGGTGAGTTAGTATTCTGCTGAAGAAAGATTGTCCAAGAACTAGAAGAGATTCAAATAAATCTGTGGAAAAAAAACCAGGGTGAAGCCAGGAATGAAAAGTGAGGACTGCAAAAGAAACTGAACCCAGAAGCAAGAAGCTCAGTGGAATATATAATATGGCTCTTCACAGCAGAACCCACAGAGGTGATGGTATCACATTGATGGAGTTTGCTTTAGACTGGTCTGCAAATATCCAGAAGTAGATTCTTTCCTATTACAAACTGTGAGTGTTGGGGGACTGATCTCTCTGTCTGCTGTGGATGTACATGGAAAAATTACATGTTTTCACCAAAGGGATCTTGCTAAATGTTGTGGGGGTTTTTCTGTGGTTGCTAAGCATCCCAGCACTGAGGTTCTTACTGCTGTGTCCATTCATTATGGTTTCTGGCTACTGTAGTGGATCTCCCTGGAAGTAAAGTTGAAAATCCCTGATTTTTTGAGTGTGTGAACAGAGGAGGATTTAACAAAGAATGGTTTGCAGATTCTCTAGTAAACTTAAGCACAGCATGCTCCTTTTTCTTTCTTTCTAACATTTAGTTTGGGGTATTTTCAACATTCACAGACTATTTTTACCTGCTCTACCCCCAACTCTTTTATTATTTTCTTGGAAGGAAGGTAGAAATCTGCAGATCCCTCTTCCCATTGTATGACTCCAAACTTATTAGGCACTTAGGAAGAAGTTGTCACGTGGATGGTAGGGAGCAATACCTCATGGTATTTGCACAGTGCAATGGGAATTCTGCTGCAGTGTGGATATATTTATGCTCAGGTACAAGAATGACTGTGAGAAAGCTTCTGCTAGTGTTGTTTTTATCAGGAAACAGAAAATCACCCACCCAAGATCTAAAGCTCTGACTCCAAAGCTGAATCAGCAGAATTTAGGGAATGGTTATATGTTATGAAGTCAATTTACACGTGATGTGGTCACATAATTGACATCAATCAAGAAAGTGGTAATGGTGAGATAAGATTTGGGGTAGTGTTCCCAAAGCCTTCAGGAAGCCTCGTCCTTGTTGCTAATTAATTGGAACTTCTGGCAAAAATTCTAGCAGACAGCCTGCAGGATATGATCTGTAAGATTATTAGCCCAGACCAAGTGAGCTTTGTAAATGAATGACTACGACCAGAGAATTACAATGAAAATACTGAATATTATCTAAAAAGCTAGTGGCATGCAGGAACCCTGGCAGCCTATGCAACCAGTGATAAAAAAGACCCGTGACAAAATAAACTCAAGGTTTCCTATGTGCACATTAAGAGAGAAGCCAGATATGTGTCAGCTGGTAAGAACCTTTAATATGAGGCTCTCAGAATAAATGAGATTTAAAAAATTACCTCTGCTAGGAAGCTTTTCCAGTGGAGAATGATGCAAGTTAGGGGGATGTCTCAAGGTTCTTTTCATTGCTTGGTAATTTTTGGAAGAAGAAAAAGCTTACTACTGGGCAAGCAATAGGATTGCTGACTGTAGCAATGTGACAATATATATATAAATATCTATATATAAAATGCAAGTAGTTTACAATGGTTACTGTAAATGTCCATGGTTAAAAGACTATCAGTAGGTAATACTTTAATTGAAAAGTGTGTGGGTGTTTAATGACATCTCACCTCATCATCGTTGTCACAAAGTTTCTGTGACTTATTTTTTTTGCCAAAAAATGTGTTATTTTCTCTTGCATCTGCAATGCCTTCACAAGCTTCACATCACTCAACCTCAAATAAATGTAGCATCTGCACAAAAGACAACTTCCCCTGCTTTGGCTAGGGAAAAATCAAGTAGCAAGTAGCAGCACAGTTCAGAACAGCCCCTTCAGGAGAGCTGCAATCCAGTGAAGCACACATGCAGATGAATATGTGGCCAAAACAAGGAGCAGAACCCCACAAAATACACGTGCCAAAGTTATCCCTGGAGTCTGGGTGTCCATGTCTGATAACAGGTACAAAGGAGAAAAAGAAACTGAATGGCAAATTGCTGGTGTGTAGTCAATATAGAGCACAACAGGAAAATTGCTGGTGTATAGTCAGTATAGAGCACAACAGGCAGATGTAGCTCCCAGGAGGCTGCAGCTTTTAGGGTCTCTCCAGATGACTTTTCCCACATGGATATTCAGACATCACTGGGGATGGGGTTTGAGTGATGGAATCAACCCTTTCCCATCCTCTGTATCTTGTTACAGGGTAGCTCTCCAGCTCTAATACCCCTGCTCTCTGCTGGTACATCATACCTTCCAGCTTTAAAAGAGTCTTTTCCTCTCTTATTCTTTCCTCTTGCTAGCCAGACAAGTATTCTTTAGTAAAAATAAATATGGTCTGCATATTTTGATTCTGTGATTAAACACTAAGTTTTCCAACAAACGAGTGGGTACTGCTTATATGTCTTCTATATTGCAGTGTTTCACAACACTGTTGACAAGTCACATCATTTCCAAGGTTCTTAAAAGCAGTTAAAATAATGTTCATACTAGCAATAATTAGCAAACAGACTATATGAATAATCACAGTCATTCCCACAAAGATTTCTTGTTTTCACAGACCAATCCATTATCTGCTTCAATGAACCGTCTTGTTGTTAATTTGCAGGGCTTTCACCCCTAGGTGATGGAAATACCTGCCCTCTTCCCAGTCTCCCATTAAGTATGGTTTTCAGGAATATGTATAATTCATGAGAAAAATTTGTTTGTCAAGCATTCCAGACAGGTCACTTAAATCCTAGATCAATTGATAATGTTCACACCAACATGGCCTGGAATGAAAATAACCCTTACACTGACTTCAGTATTTCCTTTAAACTAATGAGTTGGGCTTTGACTTTTAAAGATGCATAGGGAGCATTATTATTTTAAATAAAGATTAGCAACAGAGCTTTTAAAGGGAAAAAAAAGTGATTGCTACTGTGAATGTGCTTCTTACAGTGGAACAAACACAACCCACCTTCTCCCCTCCTCTGCTCTCTGATGAGACCCCAGCTGGAGTACTCTGTTAAGTTCTGAGACCCCCAGCATAGGATAGACCAGACATGTGGGAGAAGCCTCATCCCTGGAAACATTCAAGGTGAGTTTGGACAAAGCTCTGAGCAAGCTGAGGCAGTTGCAGATGTCCCTGCTCACTGCAGAGGGGTTGGAGCAGTGGAGCTTTGATGTTCCAACCCATTCCATGATTCTAAGCTGTCTGTTCAGCACTGGATCCTTCATGAACAAGGCACAAAGTTTGGATTTTTGGGTGTGATCTTGTGGACCTACTGTTGTCAGTGCACTTTTTCCCAGTGATGTCTCTATCAGGACCCTCACTGGGGGTTGATCTGAAAAATACAATTAATTGTATTTTTGATGCATGTCAAGAAAAGTTGAAATTCTGGAAATCATCTATTACTTTTTACCATCTCACCTTCCCAGGTACACATTCATAGTGTATTCATTTGAACTATTCTTCTATTTCTATTTAAATCCAGCATTCTCTCTGGATCCACTCAGTGTGAACAAGTCTGAATACTACAGTGCCCATATACAATTAAAAAAAAGCTATATGTAAATGTGACATTTTAGTGAACAGGTGTAAATATATCAGTGTGCTCCAAGCCAGCATTTCCTGCTCGTAAACACCTTATTATTGCTCTGTGCTCACTGTGTTTAAACCTGCAGGAGTGATGCTGTTTGGTGCTACAGAACTTTACACAAATATATGCAGGAAGCTGTGAAGTTTACATAAATACTTCTGACTAAATGAATTCTAAGAACATAAAGTTTTGCAGCTCTTACACTAACACAACTTATTGGTATCACACGCTGGAAGTTTAAATAATCAGAGAGTCATAGGATGATTCCATCAGGAGAGGTCCTGCTGGAAGTTCCCCAGCACCACCCAACATGTCAGCTGTCACCTGCTGGGGACAAAGAATGGTAGAGGTTGGAAGGGACCTCTGGAGGTCATGGAATCCATCCCCCTGCCAGAGCAGGGGCACCTGCTGGATGCACAAACCCTGTATTTGCACGAGCCATTGGGGGTGGCTGCACATGATGGACAAGGCAGGTGCTTAAGGTGTTCTTCAGACATGTTCTTCATCTGCTGTGCACTGGTACAGCTCCCCCTGCTTTCCTGAACTGAAGCTCCTACCAGCTGGCCCCACTTTAATGATATTTTCAGTTTTATGCTGGACTGTTTGTTGAGAATATTGAAAACATTTGCTTCTTGCTGTGTTGGCTTTTTGACTTCAGTAAACTCAGTGATCCTTTCACTGCCAAGACCTCAGATCATGCAATTGCTCCATGAGGGGGGGATGTGTGGACTTAGATACTCCATTTGTTTCCTGATATCTAAACAAATCCAAGCTGTTTGTGTATGAAAGAACTGTTCCCTTATTCCCAGGAGAGGTAGGCTGTGCAGGGCTGAGCCATCTTTCTCCTCTGTTTGCCCAGTGGCCAGGCAAATTCTTTTGATTGTGTTTTGGTTGTGCCTAGAGGCCAGGTCATGGATCAGGGTCTCCCAGTGCCAGACACTACACACAGGCTTGGCAAACAAATGGTTTTTACCCCCAAACTGCCTGATTTATACAACCCTCCAGTTACATAAATAACAGTTTGGCAATCAAGGTGTCCTTGTTCCACGGGGATGCTGTTTATGGTAAATGTGGTATTGAATTTTTTGCTGTGCTCCTACAACCATGTGCAGTGCAAGCTCTGCAACAGCCCCTAACATCCCTCCTGCTCCTGCCACAGGGTGTCAGGGAGCTGGGGGAAGGACTGTGGCCATGGTGCAGCACTGGAGGGAGGTTTCAGAACTCTGACATACCCTAATGGTGCAGCTCCTGGTGCAGGTTCATCCCAAAGGAGTCCAGTTTCTCTCTCTGGGATTGCTCCACAGCAACTTGGAGATTTGCACAGAGTGCAAGCAGGAAATCATGTTTTATTTTATTGCAGGTATGCATGGGTGTTTTTTCTAGAAAGGACCTTCCTCCAGCAAATAATGGAGAAGAAGGAGGCTGATCTAACTGAGGTCAGCCTGCACTTCTACAGCTGACATGATTTGGATGTGGTTTTGAGGGACATGGTTTAGGGGTGAACTTTGTAGAGTAGGGTTAATGGTTGGACTGGATCTCAAGGATATTTTCCAACCTGAATGTTTCTTTGACTCCATGATCTACCACAACCTTTTCAAAAGAAGACATCTTCCATCTTTCTCCTCTGAAACACACATGAAATAATTCTGTGCCCACTGATAACTGTGGCAAAAGAACATTGGCAATCTTCAGAGTTTAATGACAATAAGATGCTGAAGTTAATTCCTAAATGGGTTTAACTGATTAGTTGCACTTTTTTCCCCCCAGGAAACTGTTTGATCTGGCACCATGACATCACTGAAGATTAGCTGCAGTATCATATTATTCTGTAGGAAGCCCATTTTTCAATCTTAGCATTTCTGAAGGATTTTTATTAGGGTAGGAAATAGTGTACATGCAGCTAAGTAAAAGTTAGCTTTGGCTAGAGGAAAACACTTCCCTGCATATTGCCTCTAATGCAGCATATGTTGCTTTCAGCTATCAGCAAAGGAAATCAGCCCCACTTTGTATCAGTGTCATATGGGGACACAATACTTTTTCAAACAAGAGGGAAAGCTTTTCCTTTTTTTTTTTTTTCAAAAAAAATTCCTCTCTGAATCTGAAGACATGAGTTCTAAATAACAAGAAACCCACAATGTTCAGTCCCATTCACAATATCTCACACCAAAGAGTAGTCTGCAATCTTTCAAGGTCCTTACCATGCAGTGGGCCAAGTTGAGGCATCCTCCCTTGCCAGGATGTTCTTGAGACAATCCAAATGTACACCAGTTCAGGACAGTGGACTCTAAGCATAGATCAGGTTTAGATTTAGCCCCATAACTGTATGAACCATCAGTGGATTAGATTTCAGCTGCAGCCACTTTATTGGGAGAGAAGTAGGTTAAAAACCAGCAGGTGGCAAAATGACAGCTGTGGAAAGATGAGCCACAAAACTGGCCACGAAAATCCCCAACTTGATTCCCTATTTTTCTCTCATTTTTCAACCCTTTGACCTCTTAGTATTCCAATAGGCCATCAGAGATCCCTAATGGGCTAGATACCAGACACCCTCTGGAGCAGTGGGGCACAGGCTCTGTATTTGGTGTTTGAAATACTGTGCTCTGTGCCCAGCAGGTCCTCAGAGGGCCATCAGGAATCTGAAGGACTCCTGCACTGCCTGGTTAACAGCCACCTAGAGATAGACATAATAGATGAGTTTAGGTTTTCTTTCTCTTTTTACTTATCTTTTTTTGGTGAGAGGGACTAAATTCCAGTTCTTTGTCAGATATGCTCCTGAGAACTTTTTAATATAACAGGTTATAACATGAGAACAATTAATATAACCTTTGATACATGGCCTGCTTTTAACCTTGACAAAAGAACAAGGTCAGAGGTGTCCAGACACCCCTCCCAGCACACAGGTTATCTTTGCTTCATCATTCTGGCCCCCTCAAAGTTTAGCTCTGACCACCATCATGGTTTGCTACAAATATAAGGAAACCACAGACTGATATTTGGTCTCAGTTTAGTCATTATAGAGTCTCTTGGGTGATAGAAAATCCTGCAGAAATGTCAATAACAACAAATAACCCTGTGCTGTATCATAGAGGAACAACTGTGAAGAAACAAACGGGAGGCAAGAAAATAATGCTGCCAACATTCTTCATCCTGTTATGTCCTGTCAGCCCAGAGAGGTCTCTTAGTCCTCAACTCTGCACATCCTTGGAGGTGGGAACTGTTGCCATCAGTCCGTGGTAGAGCAAGGCTCATTATTCACAGACTCCATGATATAATCTCCATTGCTGTGGAGTGCATGTTGTGGAAGTTAAGCACATTCATATCACATTTCATGATCCTTGTTACACAAATTAAGGGCCAGTTTCGTTTGTACCAAATAAAATTGTCCAGCTTTGCTAATCCTATTTTTCTTATCCTTGTGTGGTCATGGACAAGGGTAAATATTTGACTTATGTATTGGGCGAAATAAAAGGGTAGTGAGGTGGAACAAAACGAAGTAAAATTCTTCTATGAACTTTTTATTCATTCAGTATATCATATCCTGACACAGCAAGTTGCACATTAACCAGACTTGTGACTACATGCTACTTTAATTGTTTTTATTTGCTGCTCTGTATAGCCAGGGGCTTTTGCCGTGTATTAATAAACATTACATTAATTTTCCATTGTTCCCAGCCTTCAGATATCACAGGTCAAACTGGAGCCTCGTGGATCCCACTGGAAAACAAGCCCAAGCAGAAATGCCACATGGCCCCAGGAAGTGATGTCAGCAGCTGCACTTTGCCTTCCAAACTTCTGTGCTTGACTTGACTTGCGAAGCTGCTTCCCCGTGCAGCCCTCCAGCCTTAATACTTGTGGGAATGACTGAGGACAAATATCTTGCAGTTTTACTGACTATCAATGCATCATTCTTTGACACACTATTAACAATCTGTTGACCTAGGTAAAAATTGGAGTTTCAGGGAAAAAGCAAGTGTCCCATGTCTGCTTATTGATAAGCTGCTCACGCCGCATAGATACATGAGTATATCGGATCGAGCTGCTCGCACTTAACACATTCAAGATCCTACTTATTGTCAATAGCTGACCCAAAACCAATGATTCATGTTCCAAAGAAAATGCTGCTTTTATATTTTTCCACCAGCCCAGTCTCTAGCTACAGACCTGAGCTATTCCCCCAACTGCTGCTCTACATCTGGGTGACATGAGAGATAATTGCAGGACGCTTACAGTCCTGATAAACTGTGCTTTCCCTTGCTCTGCAGCCCTTTGAAGTTGCAGACAGTTTCATGATAATTGATAATCTAATCTCTTCCTAGCCTGGGTCTTTTTTTTTCTTTTTTTTGGCTTTTTTATTTTTTTAAAGGCTGCTCTGAAACAGCAAGAAGGGGAAATATTACAGCATAAGTATTGATTGCTGCATGCAGAGGTCACTGTGTGGGGATTACACTTTTATCACCAGGTTCTTGCGAAAGGTGAAGTTTTGGCAAGACCCTAATAATAACTGTGGAGTGCTAGTTAAATACAGGGGGCAGGGGGAGGAAAATGATTTTTTATTCTTAGTACCTCGAGGCTATACATGGCAATTACTATTGCAGAGGCAATAAAGAAGTTGTTAATTACAGGTTTTATACCCTTGTAGCCCAAAGTAAGAATGAAAGGACTAAAGGTTACAAGAGGTACCAAAGAAAGAAAGAAGGACAGAAGAGTTGCTGGAGATTTTTGGTTTTATGTGCAATGAAACGAGTTACTTAATTTACAGGGGGATAAGATGGATCAGAGAGGCAATTTCAGTTTGATTAGGATAAACACTTGAAATCTTATTTAGTATGTAATTTGCTTTATTTGTCATCATATTTTTTCAGTGATTACATGATTAGCTAAAAGGCTTGACATTGGCTGCTATCACCCACTGGAGCAAAGCCATTGCACGAGGACAACATGAGTGACACTAGTTAGCTCTGTATATGCTTTAGAGTTCTTTTAATCTCTGAAATTCTGGACAGTGGTTTGTCTGGAAATACAGGAGAGGTGGTAAGCAGAGCAGTCATATTTTACAAACAACACCCCCCAAAAAAGAGCACAGATGGTAAATATCTGTGTATTTAGCAAAGGCAATTTGTTTGAAAATGAGAAAAGTTTCCGTTCCGTTGGCTGAACTTATCCTGTGTGATAAGTGATATTCATGAGAATTTGTAGTACTGTACAATATGTTAACTAGGGGCATGTAATTTTCTGAATGCTGACAGGGATAAATATATGCACCTGCACACACACACAAAACTCACACATACTTAATGAGAGCAAAATTAAAGTCTTCTGAAACGAGGCTGATTGATTAAAACTCAGCAGACCCACACAAATATGAACACTGGTACACACGGCTCATAAAGTGCTTTCAGACCACGTCCCTACAGGGGCAGTGCAAACACTGCTCACCAGACCAACCCCTGAGAAATGGGGTAGCTGGGCAGTCAAAGGTGGAGCCCCAGGAGTGATTCCTCCCTCCTTTGCCATTGGAAATGACAGCTCCTTAGCTTGGAGTCACTGTATTTCCAGATTACTGGAAAAGGCAGCACGGTCTGACCTTCTCCATCCTCACCCCACTGGCTTCTAAAGTAAAGAACAGAGTGAGAAGGGCTGTTGCAGAGCCCTCCTTTTACACCTTCTGAGAATTCATCCGTTCCATTGCACTCAGCATGGTTGTTTGGAAAATTGGACTTAGGCAGTGATTTATTTGCAAAAAATCAATAAAGTTGAATTTGACAAGGAATAGGTCTTATAAGCCAGGTGGAATTAGATACAACTGGGAAATACTGTGATACTCCAGCATTCTCCTTTTTAATTCCTCTTTCTGCTCTCTCTTTTCTCTGATCTTTGAGATGTGTGTCAGGGCCTTACTTGGAGGTATTTAGATAATACAGACATTCCTGCTGCTCTTTCTACTCCACCATCACCTCTTCTGATCACAATAATTGCTGTCACTAACTGTGAAGAGATCCTGTTTTCCAGCAGGTGATATTTCTACACTCATTCTTCACCCTTCTATTAACTACTCCTTACAGTTTCTGCAGACCTCCTTAGGTCACCAGGCATTTATTAGCTTCCTGAGGCTTTTTTCACAAGAAATTTGAAGGAATTTGGTCACTTTGCCCCAAAGTTTGATGAGAACCATGGATCCTCGGGAGCCTCTGGACAGCTGCAAATGCAAAGTTTGAGCAATGTGCATACACAGATGATTTGTTCAGACCATCTACTGTGAGTTCAGAGTGTCCTGGATGTCTCTGACCCACTCCACGTGCACATCAAAGCCAGAGTGCTGCATGGCTGAGGGAGCCTGGAGCTCTGAGCCTCACTCACAGTTCTCTGGGGCTCACGTACCACGTCTGTCCTGAACATGCAGAGGGATCCCTGGGACTTGATTCTTCCTTCAATCTCTCTATGATCTAACCTTCATTTCTCTTTCCTCCTCCTCCTCGTTGTGATTCCATATGGTTCCATTTCCTCACCTTTCCTCCCAGCATTTGGGAATTGCTTTCATCCCAGAATGATGCAAGGAGACTCCTGAGTGTGGTTGGCCTCCCACATTCTATACAAAAGAGAGTAATAAACAGGAAAAATATTTATTAAAATAACTTAAGAAATCCACTTAGCCTACGCATGCAAAATCAAATTGTTTTGACTTTGAAAACAACACCCCCTCTTAGACTTTATTGCACATACTATTTTTCTTCCACTGCTTGACTTTCTCTCAGTTTCCCTTTTCTCTTTGTCTGGATTCTTGACTGTTCACTTTTCCACCCCCCTCCCTACCCCACTGTCCCATTCCCTTTTCCCCATGCAGATCACAGACATAGTTTGAATGAGCTAAGGGATGGCAACCAGGGCAAGGAAACGTGTGCTTGCTGATTGACCCTGATTATTTCTGAAGAAAACACATGGTTTCTGTGTCTTTTATCTCAGAGATAGCAATTGCTATGGAAAATTATTAGCTACTACTGTGGCCCATGTCAGAGCCAGGTGAGGAAACACGTAGTAGTTTTATATAGATAAAAACTTCCAGCATGCCTAATGTTCTGTGGTCTTGTTTCTGACCAGAAATCTACCTCATTTTTTCTGGTTTTCTGTTAAACAGCCATGTGAGCACACAGCTTGCCACAACACTGAGCTTTTCTGTTTACTTATTTTAAATATGTGACCTCTAAGAGGATGACTTGGGGGGGAGGGAAATATTGCACTTCATCTGTTGAGGCATAAAACATATATTACAGAAAAGGCAACAGGGTGACACTTCTTCTCCTCCACCTCCAAAGAAGTCCTGGGTATGTCTATGGTACTAAAGGTTTTCTTCTTAATTTAATAATTAAAGGTTGGACTAGATGATCCTTGAGGTCCCTTCAAGCTATGATATGATTCTATGATTAATATATAGGTTAATCCTAGTTTGGATTGAATGGCTCATATTTCCAGAATGAAAACTTTCTTTCCTGGCTTGTTTGTTTTTCCTAGCAGTGTTTTTATGTCTGTTCTTAACAACCTTCCTAATGGTGCTGTTCCTTCTGAGACAGCTGCTCTATCTGTGACAGGGCTTTCTTAGATGCAAGTTCAGCAAATATCTGAATAGTGAGAAAAAGAACTTTCCATTTTTTTCTCCTTTTCTGGAGAGCTTTGATGGTTTTCTTCACTTTCTGTTTTCCTAATATCTTCATCAAATTTCATGTCCCATGGAGATGTAGGATTTCTGCTACACTGTGGCCTGCATCCCTCTTATGAGGTGAAAATTCCAGCCAAGTTTTACACTTACCCTTTGGTGCCTGCAAATTAATTCCATGAGCTCTGTTAACACTGAGTAATCTGAGTTGTGCCTGCCCATCACAGAAAAGTATAAGCAGTGTTGGCTTTCTGTCTCTAACTGAATGAAGAATTTCAAAGAGAAAAACAAAAATTCAAATAAAAGAAAGAGAATTTTCCATCCAGTCCATTACTACTCCTTTTGTGCCCAGGTATTACAGCTCAGATGATGTGTAGGGACTGAGACCCCTGAAGCTGTAGGACTCCCAGGAAAACTATCTAAAGCTTAAATGAAGAGTCATCAAGAATGTGCTGATCAATATCTGATCAATAGCTCATCAAAAATTTGTTTGGTTTTGTGTTTTGTTTTTAGGAATAAAAACCACTCAAGACTTCATGTGCATTTCTATTTCTGAGGACAACGTGGGTCACCTAGTTCCAGCACAGGCATGGGAATTTTGGGAAGAAAACAGTGGATTTCCCTCAGGTTTGTCCTAAACTATTACTCTAATACTAATTTCCTTTTAATTTATCCTGCATCTTAAAGAGGTAGGTGGAACTGATGTCATTTAATAGCCAGGATATTCATGGGAATGACCTACATAGAGAGGACACAGTCTGTAAACAAAATTGCATTTTGTTCATTAGCTACAGTACAAATCAATTCTGGGTAACAGAGACATCCTAATAAGACATTTTTTAGTACCTGTGTCATCAAGGTGAACCTTAAAATAGTTGTGTAATATCCACATATAATAATAAATTATTAACCATACAGAGGTAAACTGGAAACATCCAGCTGATACTTCTAGAAAGGATATTCTGAGGATTATGAGTAGGGAATATATTTAAAATCACATTACTACACCAATGGGTAGAAGAAATAGAGCTACTTACACCTTCCTCACTGAGGGTATTCCTAAATACACTGTGTGCAACCTGCAGGAAGGGTTCTTCCCTCTATTTTATAGGCTTGGAAGCATGAATTTCCAAGAGGATTACACCAGGGGTTTCCAGAATTCATTTCCCTCTCTGACAATGACTGGCATGTATTCATAAGTGAGTGTTAAATGTGATAAATGTGTAAACTAGATTCCAAGGCAATCAATTAGCTACAAGAAGGCCACTAATCTGGGATTACTTATGCTCTGGATATATTTCTAACAGCTCTGCCTGCACTAGCAGTGTGTTAAATGGTGGAAAAGCAACCAAGCAATTTGTGTTGATTGCTACAAAAAAACATACACAGTCTATAGTCTGAGACAGGTCAGATGAAAATGTGTCTGGAGATTAGCAATGGAGAAACCCTCAGATAGATCAATGACAATATCTAATATTGCTGTGGGCTAGAGGAAGCAGCCTAACAGAAAAGGAAAACTTCCAAGACTGATAGAAACAAAAAAAGGTTCAGGAAACTCTGGCAGAGTAAAGGATCAACACATGTCTGGGCAAGAGAGTCAAAATCTAATGGCTCAGTAGATGGATTGGGAAGGAGAGAGTTCAGAAAAAAAAAGGTTACAGGGAGTAGAATTGGAATTGTGTGCAGCAGAGGTTTAGAAATAAAAGGCTCACAGAGAAATTAAAGAAATTGAACTGCATGAAGTCTTCCCCTTCCCCAAAGAGCTGGAGAAGCTGAGTCCCAGAGTCCATCATGCTATCAGTTTGGGAATGCAGACACATTCCAGCCATTCAAAAGCAGTAAGGTAGATCAAGTGGTTGATACCTTTACCTGGTTGTCACCAGCAGCATTTATTTTTCAGTCATCTCTTTCTAAGAGAGATAATTCAGGGGGCTCAGCTGGGCTGCAGAAACTTCCACTTCTTGGTGGCTGTTTTGGGTCAATCTTGGCTTTTCTGTGGAAATTTCTTTAACCCTTGCATATTGTAGTTTTCACTCTGCCCCTGTGTGTACAAGCCCACCCTGGCTGGAGTCTACTCTGGCTCCTGAAATCCTCCTTTTGCTGCATCTGCAGCACCTGTAGCCTGCCCATGTTGGGGCCACTTCACACTAACTCACACCACCCACCACTGCTAACTGGAAGCTGAAAGAAAACAATTCTGAAATCATCCAAAGGCACGAAAGAAATTGGAAGGAATTTCTTCCAGTCACAGCATAATGGAAGAGGGACTGTAGCCTCTGGAAGAAATGGTTACCCCACCCAGTGCTTCCCAGTTGCCCCAAAAGGAAGCATTGCTCACAGGGCATCAACTCATCTTTATCTGTCAGCAGTGAAAACACAAGAAGGCTTGCCCTTTTGAAATGTAAACAGAAAATTATGCCTCCAACACAAACCCAAGCCATTAAGAAGGCAGCTTTTTATTCCTTCCCATAATGTTCAGGAACAGAAGGCAGTAGCAGTGATGTGGCTCCACAGCTGTTGCCAGGGGAAAGGAGGAATGTAGCCTGCCACATCTGGGGTGACATCTTTGAAGAGGCACTTAATCTGCAGTGCTGAGGTATGCTAAGCCTCTTTGCTTTTCTTTACCAGTTCTCAAGCTAATACTACTCCTGGAGAGCAACGCTGATTTCAAGTCAATGGGTGAGATGAAAGAACAATTAAGGACAGTGATGCTTTATGCATTGTGGAAAATATAAAGACAGGACAATAGCATAATTCCTTGATCACTCCAGCAGAAGATTTACTTTGCCACACTTTAAAGTTGTAGGCTCCCAGCTTCTAAAACAAAAATGACAGGAATTTTTAATCACTGAGTGTGTGTTTTGTGAATTGAAGGGGGGCATTGAAAGACTGGAAAATAAAAGGTATCTGCTGCTATTACACTGATGTGTTTCTATTGCATCAAAGCCTTTTCTTCTCCATAGCTCTTCAGAAACAATTTGCCAGTATTGCTAGGCAGGCATTACACAAAGAAAGACATCAGGTAAAGAAACACAAGAGAGGCTTTAATAAGTAAGAATGCCTTCATGGCACTATTCCCATTTTCTAATTATTGAGAAACTCAGATGCCAGACCTTTTTTGGTGGCCACTTCAAAAAATAAAATTAAATAAAATTTAAACAAACAATAAAAGAGCAGAGGGGTGAAAGGGAAGATACAAATTCTGATCTCAGATGTTTAGTCCCAACTTCCATCTTGCTTGGGGAGGATAACATTTATTCCAAAAGCAGAATACAAGGGAATCTTCCAAGGGGGTAGTTGGCCATTCCAGTCTTTAGATTGCTGTGCCACACTGAGGTCTGTCTGGTTCCATTATTGTGCTAAATTATTTAAGTTCCAAAAAAGGGTCAGTTGTAGACCTTCCCATGGAAATTCTTTTGCTTGATCAACTTCGTGCTCTGTAAATTTCCTAATGTTCAGATCTAACAAGTCAGAGCACAGAGAAGGAGCAGAGGAGAATGGGTTTGACCATGTCTCCTACATGAGGGAAGTCTCTCTGAAGCACTAGCATTTTAGGTGAACAGATAACATTCCTTTACTTCTTCCCTTCCTTTGAAAGCCTTTGTTCTGTCCCTGTGTGGGAAAGGTAAAATCTGTCTCCTTTCTCACATTGCCAGGAACCAGCAGAGCATTGGGTCTGCTGTTATATTTTGGTTTAAGTGGACAGCTGGAAGAAGTAAAAAGACCTCAAAATGCCATGCATTAGACATGTAAAATAAGGTGGGTGAAGTAAACAGCAGGGCAGGACTAGACAGGAACAGGGAAAGGCTGCTTTAGAAAATGAAATGGATTTTGGCTCTGGAAGTGAGTGCTGGTCCCAGTTTGCCTGGGGTAGCTCACTGTGCAGATGGAACACTGCCACTTTAAAAATCTCTTTACAGGTGCTGTGTCTGTATGGGCAAATTATTTCTATAATTACCCTTATTCTTTTAAAGAAAAGATCCCCAGGAGTCCCTCAGCTGATAATGCAGTGGAGTGACTGAGCCACACAACAGCAGCAGCCACTGAGCTGGGGGGAGCTGAAGCTGCCCCAGCCCCAGGGGGTGTCTCTGCACACTGGCTTCCCTGAGATTCCTGAGTGGAAAGCAGTTCCCTCCCCCTCTGGTCTGTCCCACCATCCCACTGCTCTGCCTGGGCTCACTCACCCAGCTCTACCCTTTTATTCCTCATCTAGATGGCTACACAAAGGCTTTCTGCACCAGACAGCTCTGCTTCCCAATTATGCACATTCTCATCAAAACACATAGGTATTTATACACAGAGACACTCCCAAAGCCTCCAATTGGAGAAGCTTTTGGGCTCTTGGCAAATTTGGGAATACTACAAGAGGGAAGAGAACAGAAGCCAAGGTTCCACCTTCAGCAAGAGTGGGATTGCATTGAAGCACCATGGAGGAGAGCTCTCCTCACTCCCCAGGTATCTCTCACAGGGCAGTAGGAGTTCCTCTTCATTTTACACTGCCTTGGCTGAGATGAAAAGAGAGCAGAGTGTCACCCTCTGCTTCCAGATGCTCCCACCCAGTGCCTGTAGCTTACTGCTCCTGTACACACATGCACACAACCCTCTCTTGGATGCTCAAGGCTTCATATTTATTAGCCTTGTGTAACAGTTATCACCAACAAATATAGTTAAGTAATAAATTGCAATCTTGACTATGAACGGGCTAAACCAGCTCAATATCTGATGCCTTTCCACAAAGTACAGCAGCTTGGAAATGAAAGAAAACATTTCTGTCAGTGCTGTGCTGATTCTGAATGCTAAATGCAGCAATGTAATCAAGAAGCCTAAATTAATATGCAAGAGAAATGAGCAGTTTATTGGTTGTTGTGGCTTTGTCTCCCTCTGATGGTTGGATTGCAAGAGCCTTTGGGGGGTATGTCATCCCATTAATATCTATTTAGATATTTTATGATGTCTCTGGGTGCACAGGAACCATGGAGGAATCCTCATTGCATCAGCACACCAGCCTAATAAATGACCAAAGCCACTGCATGTCAGAAATTGGTGTTTATTTCTTCAAGATCTCATTGGCTGAGGTCTTTAGACAGGTAGTGGCAGAACCATCTGGAAAATGAACTACTGGAAAATGAACTACCAGCCTCTTTTATGTTCAGTCCCCTATTTTGCTCACTAAAGGACAAGAAGAAAGGTTTACAGAAAGGTATCCAGATACCAGCTCTGAACTCAAAACTACCTCTAGAACTGCACCACATCTTGCCCTGTGCTAGTCTGTCAGTCTGAGAAGCCACTCCACTCTGCCCTCCTCTTTGGTAGCCCCACCAAAAACACACACAGGAGGTGTCTGTAGTTCCCAAGGCAAGTGCTGTGTCCAGAGCTGCACAACTGCTTTACCAACACTCCTGAGATCCAAAGACTTCACCCATTTGTTATTGTGACCACTGATATTATTTCTAAAGCCTAGAGAAGAGCATTTCATTAATCAAATGAGTGTCAACTCCAATCACGAGGCTTCAAAAGCCAAATCTATTTAGCAGTGTTCTGAAGAAGACCATTAACTGTGAGCAGGCAGGAAAGAAGGTCGCTGTCTTCCTCAAATCCTGGCTCAAGTTTCAGTCAGCAATAAATAAAGCACTGGGAGCTATTTGCTTTTAACAAAAAGTAAACTCTAAATTGCAGGTTAACAAATCTTAAAGGGAGGTGAAGGCCTAAACCAGATGTAATTCAGGAAGAAGGAGTTGCCCAACAAGATAAAAACAAAGAAAGATACTTCAGTGAAAATCAGTACCCAGAAATGAGTGAGGCCAGCTAGAAAAAATTCAGATACCTAGTACAAGGTGCAGATCTCTAGGTAAAGTGCACTACCTCTGTGTAGTGAGCTAATTTGAACCCCTTCCTAACCTCACAGCTAGTGAACCTTCCCAGTTCTACTAAAGGACCTACATCTTTTTTTTTTTTGCTCAGCATTTCAGTTTATTATTGTTTGCATTAGGCAGCACAGGAGGGGAAAAATCTGGCCTCACGCCTGTTAAAAAGAAGATGCACTTTGGACTTTAAACTGTATCATTAGCTTTGCATTTCCACCAGTTTGTGTGCTGGTAACTTGGGGTCTTTTCCAACAATTGGCTCTGGACCAGTGCAGAATCAGAAGTGAGTTTGTGAAGCAAGTGCATCTGGGCTGTTGCACAAAGATCAGTAAAATACTTGCACAGAAGTTCCCAATAAAATGCTGTATGCTTTGTAACATTGCCCACCAAATATGGGCAAGACCTACACTTTTCAGATAAAATAGGAAGTTTTCAGGGCTTGAATTCTTTGTCTCCAGCCATAAACCTGTCTGGTGTGAATTGCTGGTCTCTGAACGTGGAGCTAAACAATCCATGGGGTTTTCAGGCTTCTCTGCTCTGTGTGTTCCAGACTAAACTAGCTCTTTGCTTGCTTCAGGACCCAGACACCATCAGAGTGGCCTAAACCCACATCTCCTCTAATCCTCTGTGCTACTGTGCTGATTAGGGCTTATTATTTATGGACTTTCAACAGCTGATTGTTCAGGGTGCTCAGGCTGAAAAGCTGCCCATGGCCAGACAGGGAAGAAACAGAAGTTTGAAGAAGCACAAAAAGCAGTGGAAGTCAAAGTCTTTCTTTCTCCTCCTCCTCCCTTCATGCACTCACACAGATTTTTGCCTTCTTAAGCACTTTTCCACTGACCTTTTTTTTTTTTCCTTTCCCTTTTTTATTTCTCTCTGTGTATACTGAGAGGAGAAAAAAGGTACACAGCCATTTTTATGAGAATGTTGACTGAGGGTGGTCACCATCTGTGCAAACTGTCTGAAATTGTGACTTCCTCTTTGCCTTCTTTTCCATCCCAGAGAAAACCTCCCTTCTCAGTAATCCAGGAATATTATTATCCATTACCCTCATCATCATCCTTCCCCACACTGCCCCCCTTCACGTGATTGGCATTTTCCAGTCAAAACATGCTTGAAAGGGCTTCTATCATAAAATAGACATCCTGTTAACATCTGAGGAGATGACCAGTTAGCATCAGAAGCTCTGATGTGATTGTTTGGGTATTGAAACAGAGGGGCCTGGCCTGCCTCTTTAATTAGCCTAGCAAATAATTAAGTTTACCACTTATTTACAGGATGAGGAATTTGCTCTTCCTTCCTCCACTGCTTCATGTTAGAAACCTAAAGGATGACATCCAGGCCCATGGAGTTTTGTAGTTTAGCAAAGCCATGTAGCAAACTTGCCTAACTAAACCTGAGCAAACCTCTAATCTTTGCCTCTTCTGTTTGGCTGAAGACAGCACTGCCCTGGGTGCTGCATGCCTCACTAACTGAACTTTATGGTGCATTCATATGGATGTTTCCTAAGGTACTTCAAATCACCTTGCTGCTCACTGGTTGATTTTACCTGAAGAGGTTTTTGGAGCTCTGTCATTAAAAAAAATGAGCTGCTGGTTGTCTAGGCCAGATTGATGCTGAAAAAGAGTGCTGAACAGTGGGGAAGAACATAAGAATTATCTGCACAGCTGCTTGGGAAATGGACATCTGGCTATAGCCTGAACTTATGGACAGATGCATCTCAGCTAAAGATGACACTGGCTTGACCTCCAAAGGTGTGCAGCAAAATCAAAGCATCCTACCCAGCACTGAGGCTGGTTAAACAATTACTGACTGTGTTCCAAGAGGGACAAAGGTAGGGGAGTGAGGACTTGCTGCATGTTTGCACTGGATGAAAGAGAGGGATCTGGTAAAATTGCAGCTGACACAGTTACATTTCTGAATCAGAAAAACTGATATGGAAAAAAAGCTAGTTTGTCACTTGGATCCTTTCCTGCTGCACTGCTTTTAGAGTAGGTGTGGCTGGTATCTCAGAGGTCTCAGTCACACACCACCCTGAACCCACATTGTTATCTTCTACAGAAACAAACAAACAATTTAGCCTGACATATAGTTTAATGTTTAAAAAAAAAGAAAAGAGAGAGATGGTCAATGGCAAGTGCCCCACTGTAGTAATAAAATGTCTAGACAGCAATTAACATCCATTTCCCTCAAGAATGCAACTGTGTCATCAGCAAATCTTTACTGCTTTGCAAGGGACCAATCTAAATATGTTTAATCATTAATCCATTTCCAAAAATCTGAACGGGATTAGCTTTGCAGGGGCTTTGTCTTCAAAACTGCAGTCACTTTATGAAGGAAAAAAAAACAAAAATAAGGGGGGGGATTATTTTGGCCTCAGTCCAACCTGCTTAGAAGATGCCTGGTGCTGTGTGTTGTTTGGGAACATTGCAGTCTTTCTGCACACGTTAGCACTTTCAGTTTCCTCGATTCTTCTCTGTTTCCTCTTTGTCTGGTGCATTCATGGCCAGCAGCAGAGGCTGAAAGCACCGAGCAGGGTTCTGTGCACAGCCTGCTCCTGCAGTAGCTGGCAACTCTCTCTGTCCTGGGAACTGCCTTTGAGAAATCCCTCTCTTGCCTCCCTCTTTGAGTGGCACTTCTCTTCCCCCAGAATTATTCTCCTGGCCAATGGTGAGGGCTCTCCCAGGTCGCTGGGCTCGCATGGGATCACACTAAACTTCCTGTGAGTCCAGGGAGCAGGAAATTACTCCTTAGCTTCCTACAATTAAACAAAAAAATCTCTGTGCTCCCACTAGCACGACTACCAAAAGGGTTTTAAACCCATCAGGAAAAGAATACTCTACACAGCGTAAATAAGGAGGGAACCTAATCGACAGGACCATGATCACTACAGTAAACACAAACTGCTTTAACCCACCAGTGCCAGCAGTGGATTTACCCTGATTTACAGCATCATCACCCAGCTCAGCCTCGGGCTCTGGAGTGTTCCCTGAATACATCAAAGAACTTCCCAAAGAGGAAAATGGCACAAGCTGATATCTGTTGGAAACTCCTCTGTGGTTTTATTTTTTTGTTGTTGTTGTTTCACTTTGAGAATTGGAAACTTCTCCATTTAGCTTATACCCTGCTTCAGAATTCATTGCTCTTGCCAAACGAGTAAGAAATGTGAGGATTACTGCACTGGGGAGATGGCAGTTCTGGAACACAGTGTTGTTTGGCAAGGCAAAACATTTTTTTGCTGCACCCAGGGAATGAGACAGTCAACACTAAGCTTTGCTTACAGGTTTGATGAAGTTTGTTAATAAAAGAATTTTGACAGATCACTGGTTTCCCACCCATCATGCAAGCTCCAGATGAAGCCAACATCACCACTGTGTAGGAAAGGAGACATTGCTTTTATTTTAGCTACACTATCTGGGTAACTGGATGGCACATGATGGTGGGAAAAAGAAGCCAGGAGGAGCAGTGTCAGCCCCTGGGTGAATGCTACCCACCAGCACAGCTGCCAAGGCAAGTAAGGAGCTCTTTGAGCAGATAGTGTTAAAACCTCTGCATCTGTGAAAGTAGCCCATGATCCTTCCCCTTCCAGAACAAGCATTCTGATGGAGATCTCACAGGATACCAGTCCAAACTGGAGAAAGAAACCATTAGAGCAGGTTGAATTGCCTGGCACCCCACACAGCAGCTGGGCTTGAGGAGCAGAAGGGAGGGCAGAGGATGCAGAATCCAGACCCTCACCCAGGGCTCTGCAGCTACATCTCTTTGGTGCCACAGCTCTGTGCCAAAGATGCCACCTTCTCTAGGCAGCTGGTTTTCTCCCTTGCAGCAACCTGGGCACTCAGGGGGATGGGGTAGTTTTGGGAGGGGTCAGATGTGTGTGGAGCCTTCTGGAGCTTGCCTTGACTTGGGATTGAGAGGTAAGAAGGGTGTGCACAGGGAGCTGAGAGTTTGGAAGCACTGTCAGACCTACAGATGAGAAAATGTAGTCATCACAGTATGATGGAGGGGTAAATGGCTTTCCACCTTGAACTGATCTGCAAACTGCCTTCAGAAAACACAGAGCAATGGTACTGAAAACCTTCATCTCCCTGGAGTGCAGTATTTTATATCTGAGTTTCCAAAAAAACAAACTAGTTCTGAAAAAAAAAAAAAAGATGTCGAGAAAATGCATTTGGACAGAGGAAAAAAAGTCCATCAGTTCTCCTGAGTGTTTATCTCCTTTCTTTGGATCTTATGTTTAATTGTTAAACTTGATGAGTGGGTTTTTTGGCGTGCAAAGGATGTCACCTCCTTAAAGATCTCTGCAAAATTAACATAATCGTCCATTATCTTAGTCCCTTATTCTTTGTCTTTCAATATCTTCTCCTCCTAACATTTCACAATATATCCATCTCTGCTCCTTGGCACTGGTAGAATTCATTTTCCACAAGATGTTACTGAGATTGTAAATAATGCCACAGCACCAAGGGGCAGACAAGACGGAGCCTGTCAGATCTGGAAGTCAGCCCCAAAGTTATAATTACAGCAGAGTGGTGTTAGGTGAGTTCTTTGCATCCATAGATTTAATTGTCATCAGCTCCTGGGGAAGTAGAGGATGGGGAAAAGAAGATGGAGAGTGATGGGGGTAAAGAGTGTTACCAAATATGTCCTGGGTTGTTTTTGCAGTTCTCATTACTTAGCTGTAAGCCATCAGCAGAACAGCAAGAGGCCCTGTGCTTAAACAGCACTGTCTGCAGAGATGCCCTTCTGCACTGGGAGCATTTTCATTGCAAAAATGCTGAAAATTACACTCTTGTAAGCTGAGCTGGAGTAAAAGAGAAAAAAAAAACACCCTACAAAAAAACCCCACCTATTTCCATACAAATATTTTACCCCTTTATATTGGGCAGAGTGGATATTTATTTATATTTATATTTATTTTTATTTTTATTTTTATTTTTTTANTTTTGCTGGGAGATCTCTTTATCTCAGAGCTGAAGATGGAAATGACTCACAGAACTTTTCTTCTCCTGAATGAATAAGTTAAAAGGCTAAGAATTTGAATGTGAAGACTGTAAATTTGCCTAAAATTCTGCTTAGATTAGGATAGGAGACTAAGATAGGCCAGCAGCTGAGGCATAGATCCTTCAGTGTTGGTTAAGTTTTATAGCAATGCCTCAAATAATATTTCATTGTTAATTAATATATATCCCAGTAGGCATAAAAATGGGCAGAAAATATCTATCAGATGATGCCTGGAACTAAAGAAAAGAGAAAGGAACATTTTACTCTTGTGTTCTGTGTTAATTTCTTGTTTTCCAAGCTCTTCTACCATTTTTTAGCCAATCTGGAGGATTTCTTGCTGAGATTGAAGAGGGCTTCTGTGGACACAAAAGTGAGGAGTCAATGTGACCTCCCTCTCAGATGCTCAGGGAGAATGTCACACACCTCAAATACTCCTCAGCAGTGAAAACCAGAGCTCAGCACTGTTTGCAGCTTGGCATAGCAAAGGGTGGAATTGGAAATGGAAAATAACCACTAGATCATGCAGTGCCTTGCTATAGAACATCATTTCTTTTACAGTAGCTGGGTATTATTTAGACAATGAGAAATTCAGGGTTTGGAGACGATGGAGCACAAGATTACAACTCAATTCCACAGCTTTTTCTGCAAGTTGGAGGTCTGGCTGATTTTGCATGGAATGAAAAGCTTTGGGAAGGTTCCTAGAAAATGGAATATGTCAAATTCCTGTTTTTAAATGGCAGCCTCTGCCTTTTGCTTCAGATGAAGTGGAAAAGTCCTCCTCAGAGGAGGTTGTTTTCAGGGATATGAAATGCAGTTGGCCAAACCCTGAAACACCTACAATATAAACAAAACCTCATCCCAGATACCTCTGAATCAAGCTGACTGAGGATTTGATGGCAGGTATTCAGGACAATATCTGAATCTACTGGGCTGTTCAGAACAAGAATTGTACTCATTTTCTTCCAGATTAAAACTTCTCTAAAATTGATATTAGCATAATATTTGAATTCCCACTACCTTTAAAAATAAACTTCCTAATGAAGAACAAACTTGATTATTATTTATGAGATATATTATAATTGTTGATATACTTAAGAAAAAAACTCAATTTAACCACCCCAGGAATTTACTTCTGTCTGAAAAGAGAATAAAAGTATATTATTTGGGAAATACTTGATATTTCTGAGGTCTTAGATTGAAGACATTTAAAATGCAGTGCCAAAAGAAATCCTCAACAAGGGATAGTGTACAATTGTGGATACTGCCACTGAGTGTTAAGTGTATTTCAAATACCTAAATGTTGACAACATAAAAAGTGAATCACAAAAAGCCTCATATTTGGCTAGCAAAGCCCAGCTTTCTGGCATAACAAACAGCAGAAAAATTAATTTGTCAAGGTGAGGAGACTGCTGCACACTCGTGCACCCCATCATTTGTGGTTTTCATTGTGTATATGGCACATGGAAAAGGAGAAGGGGCACTTTAATTTCCCCAGGCTCCCTAAAGCTGAGCTGAACTCTGCAGCCTAGCTGAGCAGCTGCACCTGTGGGAGGGGGCAGAGCAGGTGGGATCAATGAGGCTTCAGCCCCTACATAAGCAAACCCTCCCTCCCTAGAACCTTCCAGACTCTGGAGGAAAGTTCTACCTTCAGGTACTTTCCAATTTCTCTGTTTATGAGAAAGTTTGAAAGTGAATTTGCAGCTTAGTTTTTGATTCTGGGGGGTTTCTCCTTAACTGAGCAGAATGTGTAGGAATTGCTGTTGTAACCGCTCAAAATTTGCTGTGCTTTCACTAGAAAAGCAATCAACTTCTCAAGCTGTAATTTAATTTTTCTGCAGGTTTAGGCTGATGTTCTCAGCTTGAAGGCATGAAGAGAACATGTTTTAATGCTGCTATCCTTGCAAAGAAATGCAGCTGTAACAGGCAATTCAGGAAATGTTACTGGAAGAAATCCATCTACTGGGATCAGGATCAGGCTGGAACACCAGATGATTTCCTGGGAACTACAGGTAAGTGACCTATTGTAACTTACTACTGGGGAAATCCAAGGTTTGTGGAGCAGATGTGCTTTTTTTAAATGGTGTATTTTCTTTAGACAGCTTTAGAAAATATACTCTAGCATTTAACAGACAGGCCCTGTAAAGCATGTGGCTAACAAATGAGACTTAAAATTTACTACAATTCTAATTTTAGCTCTATACTTTTTAGAGAAGTGGAAAAACATTCTGAAATAATCAATAGAGAACAATAAGAAGGCTGTAAAATTTCAGGTTGCTTAATTGTATATTACTTAAATATTTGAGGGGATATTTTTTATTGTTCATTAAGTTCTCTAAGACTTTTTGATAAGGGAGTATTGGATGACAGAAAAGGTAGACAATAGACATCAGCAGTGTTGAATAAAGCTTGCAGACATCATTAATGCTTTCCATCCAACTCCATTAATTTAAGAGGTGTTAGAACACATTTAAAGACTGACTTCATCCTCTTTTACTTTCCTGCTAGTGACAAAAGAAAAATAGGCTCGTGTCTTATGGAAGGCTTTGTTGAGCAGGTTCAGAACTTCCATGGAAGTTGTATGCTCAAGTTGCAAAAGTTAATTTGCACAGCTCACTTGGAGGTTGTTACCCCAGTTCCTGGGGTTGCAGAAATCCCCTTTTTAATGTTCAGGTTGCATATATTATTGTCTCTTGGCAGCAGAACACATCAGCTGCACATGTGCTGTACCTAGCAAAGCCCCAGAGTTCCTTTGTGTAGGGTAGATAGCAGCTGGAGCTTGTAAGGGACATAATGAGGTGTGTCTAGTCTGCCCAGTCTCTGAAGGAGGTCCTTACAGCAGGAGAGATGATGCAGTTACTGTGCTTCAATCCTTAGAAACCAGGGATGAAACTTTATTGACTTCTCCATTTTTAAAAACTTAAAATTTTCCTGTTAAAATTTTCAAGTGCTCATGGTTAAGTTTGAAGAGTTTTAAACTGCTGACTTTCCTGCCTAAATGCTGAACTCCACTCATCTGCCTTAGCTCTGGATCCTTAGGTGAGTTTGTATAGTAATCTGTCAGGCTGCTGATTGTCTGTGAACAGCATAAAGTGCAAAATAATAATGGAAATAGCTTTGAATGCAGGGGAAGGTCAGATCTGGCTGGAGCAAAGTAGCCAGGAGTCAATATGTAACATCAGGGAAACAATCAAGCCATGGCATTCCTTCATGGCTTGGAGCAAAACCACGATCATCTTGGTGCCACCTCCTTGCTGGGCTTTGGGTGGCTGTGGCAGGCAGGAGGCAGCTGAGGTAGCTGCTGAGGCACAGCTTGAATCTGGGGGTGCCTGGCACTTCTCTGTGCCTCCCCAGATAGCTCTTGTGGAGCATTTTCTTTGCTTCCTGGTGCATGAGAGGAAAATGCTGTTCCCCTGGGTGTAAATCTCTTCCCTATGTTTGCAGCTAGAGACTGTGCTGATCCAAGCATCAAGCTTTGCCCCTAAAACCCTGTAGGACCTGTTGAAGTTGCTGATGTGCACAGCAGTACAAAACATAACCAATATTGAGGCAACACAAACAAAAAAACTTGGAAAACATGCACAGAAAAAAAAAGTAACATATGAGGTATTTCCTGAAGAGCCCTGTCTACCTGGGCCACCCATGAGCTCTTTGCCTGTTACTCAAGACTGCTGGTCTGAAAAAAGGGACCTGGCTGCTGCTTATATTTATGAAATCTGCAGGAAAGCCCATCAATCACAACAAGGGGTTTGAAGAGTTTGCTGGGTGAGAGGAGAGTCCCCTGAGCAGGCTTTGAAGTGTCTGTTGCTGAAGGTAAACATCTGAAGAACATAAATAGCTGCTCCTCTTTCCACTGAGTGACCTTGTCAGAGTGGGTAGAATGGAGAGAAGGGGGAGGGGTGCCATCATGAAAAGGAAAAGCAATAAAGGATTCCTTATGACAGCAATTTGCACATTTACTGCTCTTTGATATGTTAACTAGATTTTGCAAAATGGAATTCTTTGTCTTTTAGAGGTCCTTGGGCAGTGATAGCTCACAGTCAGAACAATGTTTTGCAATAGGCCTAATGCATCTTCTAATTAATAAGGTAACTTGGGCAACCTCTGTAAATCAGTGACATTATCACTGTAACAGGACACGAGTGAGGAGTTGTTTAGAAGGAAGGAAAGATGCTCATAACAGCAGTATCATTATTTACTGAGCTCACTGACTCAAGTGAATCGTATTGAATACAAGGGGATCAATAGGTTATGGGCCCTGTCCACTAAACTTTTACAAGCCATTTATGAACCTTTGATTCTAGAAAAGAACACTTCTCCATTCAGAAAACTGGGAAGGTGGCACTGATGATTTTCAGTTTTCATACTTGGGTAGGTTAAGACTGAGCTGCAGATTCTCCAGCTGCATTAGAAGGAATGGCCAGGTCAGTAAGTTCTCTGAGGAACAATAAAATATTTCTGATGATCAAAATAGGCATGGATGTGTGTGACCACTATGGGAAAACACATAGCCTATGGAAAGAAAAATAGTAATTATATTTTATTTAGCAATACATGACAGTAGGCAACACAAATCAGGGCAACCCCTTTAGCAGCCAAAACATGTTTGAGTCTCAGAAGCAGACAGAAAACTCGAGATTCTTTCTGGGAGGTAAACTCACTTGTCATTGCAAAACACATCACAGTGAGTGAGCTTTTTCACTTGCTTGGATATAAGCAAAAGAAACTGCATTTCAGCAGTAAGCTAAGTGATTTACACAGACTAAACACAACTGTTTAGGGATGCTCTATGTATTTATAAAGTACTGGAATGACTACACAACAGAGTGAGAGTGCTTATCTCTTTCAGTGCTGCCTCTTGTGGGTATGACTCCTAATGTTCTGGAGGAGAATAAGTTGTTTTTCTGCACTGAACAAGCCATAGACAAGATCAGGGCTGATACAGGGTTGGTTCTGTACTGCTCATCCACAGCCCTTGCCAAGATTAAGCTTTCTTACTGAGTCTCTTTTCAGCCATCTATTTTCCATACCTTGGTCTCATATGAGCTTTATTTCTGTCACTTTAAATCCCTTTTCTTTGTCAATCTTGAGATATTTGTCCTACCTTCTTTATATTGGCATCAGTACCACAGAGTGAGGTTTAGGGTCCTGTTTGGCTACATCACTTATGGTTCAGAGACACAGACAGAGAAGTTCTTGGTTTTTTTGTGTGGATTTTTTCTTTCTTTACCTTAACTCTTCTTGCATTAAGCATCTTTTGCAAGAAAAGGCAAGCTCTAAGAAATATATTCCTTGTTCTGGGAGAGAATTTCTCTCTAAAACAGAGATGTGCATAAGCCAGCAGCCCAGTTCTGTGGCTGGCTGAGTAAAGCTGATGGGTCTGAGTACCCTTTCCCAGGAGGCTTCATCTGCCTCTGAATGCTGTGCCTCTGGCCTAATCCACACCATTACAGGCAACACCACGTGAAACTCCTCATTTTCCATCACCAAACCATATCAACAACAGGTCACTGTCTGCTCTCTAGTTAGAGGGGTGTAATTCCACTCAAGTCAGCTTTACACCAATATCAGCAAGAGCAAAATGAGGTTTCCCCTATAGTTGCTGTTAACCTTTATCAGCATCACCCAGTGGTACTGAGATGGCAACATTAACAAATCCAGCACGAGCTGATCTCCAGGAGTCCTTCTCTCCTTTGCTTCTTGCTGATTTATCACCCAGCTAATGACACAATGGATTTTCCCATTAGTTTATTATTATTATTTATTATTGGTATTAGTGTTATCCCGAAAGAAAATTAAAATAGAGAACTGACCTCATCTCAGCACGGGGGGATTATTTTCAGGAGTTCAGAAACACTGCACAAAATGGACAGTTTCCATTTCACCAATGTTCAATCACTGGCATTTGTCTTTTGTATCCCAGAGCAATTGCATAACTCTAATATTGACCTTAACCAGAGCCCTTTGTTTCTCACCCTAACAGCCAAAAGCATTAAAAATGCGTGTTTACTTAATTTGTCCTGGCATGCAGTGTAATTACAAGCAGTTTGTTTTCTCTGTTGTAAAATATGGGCTAGAGAAGGAATAAAGTAATGTGGAAAATTAACATTGTGATGTACTGTATAGTGGAATAACACTAAAAACACTTAGCTGTGTTAGTACTGGAGGTGCTATTTGTGTTGTGTGCAAGAGCAATAAAGAATTAAATGCCTCTTTCTAAACTATATTTGCATGATTTTCAACTGCAGTAAAATTAATCTGAGCTGCCTCCAAGTACAGAAAAGGGAGAAAAAAAATCGAAGTGCAAATAGAACTGAGCAGCACTTGTGCAGATTTTTAACTTGTACTTTTCTGTGCTGGGAATTCCAGCCCCCCCATTTACTGCTGGCTGTGGTTCATACACAACTGGACCAGGCAAAGCCATTGAAACACTGCTCTGCTGTGTCTAGCACTGCCCAGAGCTGGCCCTTTGTGACCACAGGGCCTTGCTGATGTGACAGAAGGTCTGGATGTGGAGAAGGATGCTCTGGAAAAGTAGTTTACTGGTGTATTTTCCTTCTTTGGGTGTCTGGTCTAAGTATTGCATCCAAATCTAGCATTACTGCACATCTCTGCTAACTCCATCCTTGAATGACTCACTTGATAAAGGAGGGAGAAGGGACAGAGCTCCTCTTTCCTTTGAGAAGTGCTAAGTGCTGTCATAATTACTTCAGTATCAGCCAAAGCTCTTGGATTTAGAGTATTATCTATTTGGACCAAAATTGCCATGAGTAAAAAAAAAACCCTTCTCTCAATTTTTTACTTTTTTTTTTTTCCTCTGCTTTCCCTTTCATACTCTCTATGGAAGAGTTTAGATGTTGAACCAAGAGCTCCCTTCCCCACCATTTATGTATATCTGAAATGTCAAAACATTAAAATAAGGGAGGGAAAGCACACCAAGGCACTCTATTATGACTGTAAGAGGTGTTTTGTTTCATTTTTTTCCCTCAAATAAGGTTTACTTTCAGATATATTTGAAAAACATCTCGTGAAAGCAAAAATGATTTTTTATATATATATATTTATTTTTTTTTAGTTTAGTGTTTGTGGTAATCTGCACCATGTAAGAAATACACTAGTGTTTTCCTGGTGTGAGACAGTCCCTCTCTCTCTGTCTGAAGAAAAGGATGCTCTCCCTGCTCTGGCCTCTGTGCAATAGAGTTTATCCACTTTGTCATCTGACTCATTTATATTTTTTAATACCAAGTTAGGATGAACCTGGAAGACACAGGAGCTTTTAACAGCAGTCAAAGAAATCCAGCTCTAACCTACTGCAGACTGGAGCTAGGAAAGTCATTAGATTAACCTCTCTTGACAGGTCAGGCTCAGCAAATATTCTTAAAAATAACTCTTGCAGTAATTTATGACCTTTGGGGAGCATAATCAATAGTGTTAAGAGGAGAGGCAGCCAGACAGCACTTCCTAGTAGGAGAAAGTTTCTTGTCTTTGTAATGTTTGCATTCTGTCTGCTTGTATGCAATAAGAGTGACTTGCCAGTGATATCATACCCCTCTTACTGCATCCCTTTTGGAGACATACATTTTTATTGTCAATTTACAGTCTCCTCTGTTATTTCATACAGGATCTAATTCCACCAAAAAGCAATGCACAAATGTGATTACAAAGTCAAGGGAAAATGCACAGTTTGTTTTCCTCTAACCTGGCTGGATCATTTGAGAGAGAATGGTCCTCTGCCCTAGGATATCCTAATGCAAACTCTTAAATATATACTTCATTTTAATGCATGGTGAGCTACTCCTAGTGCTTAATTAAGCACATTCTTACATCTCCCTGAGATCAGCACCTAGGGGAATTTTGCCCTCTCTGTTTGGGTTTTTTTTTGGTAAGATTGGATCAACTATGCAAGGCTTGAACAAGTGGCAACAATATTTCTGCATTTGATAAAAATTGTGATGCTTTTTCTCACCAGTGAGATTTCCCTCTAGCTTTTTATAGACTAAAGAGCATTGCTTGGCTACTCACACTGAGCCATTCCTTCAGGGCTCTGTGTTCAGGCCCATTTTCTGAAACTGGAGCCCCTCAGGAGGATACATTGATTTCACTGGGGCCTCAGGCACTGTCTCCATGCACATGGACCTGCCTGAGGCAGGACTACTGCCCAGCTTTCCCTGCAAGGACTTCTGGGGACATAGGGAAGGATACCCTGTGTCACACTGTAATGTGATGCTGCACTCAGAGAATTACTGGATGGTGGCTTTTCCAATGTCCTTGGCCTGGAAGAGCAGTTTGGAAACTCAATAAAAAATAGAATAATATCATTTAGATAATAGACTGATGACTCTGAAAAGCACTGGATCTATTCCACAGTCATCATGTTCACTTTAAATCCATGGCACAGTTGGTCTGTATGTGTACAGAGGATGTCATCAAGTTTTCAAGACCTGGGCTGTAGCTCAGTCAGGAATAGGTCTGTCTGTATCCCAGGAAATCATGACAAGATGCAACAAACCCATCTGACTCCCACTCAAAAAAAAAATTCTTTTATAGTTGCATTTAATGGAGTAAAAACAAATACACCTCATAATTCACTTGTCACCTTGTTCACTTGACCCATGTGATTCTGGGAAGTCTTAAAACTCACTTTATCAAAGATGCAATAGTTTCTCAGATACTGCAGTATACTTGGAACTGGAGGAACCTCTAAGCAACTCAAAATAGCAAACAAACAGGCACAGAAATGCTATCTTGCTCCTTATATAATGATGTAGGGTGCAATAAAATTTTATTATCCTTTGGGAGGGATAATGGAAGTCAGTTGTGGCTTCAGAGTTAGTCATATCATCATCCTAAACATATGGCAACAAGAAAAAGCAGTGGCAGCTACTGTAGCCCAAGTAACAACATTCTCTCTCCTTTTAATAAACTATAAGTCCAATATTTTACTTGAATTCCAAGCCAATGTATTTTCATAGGTGAAATTCCTGTGTTGTGGAGCTCTTGCAATACCAACCTAAAAAACATTCACCTGGAAGGTGCTCAAGGCCTCATCCAACTTGGGCTTGAACACCTCCAGGGAGGGATGGGAAGGCACTTATAAGGTTCCCCCCTTCATCTTCTCCAGGCTGAAGAATCCCAGCTCCTTCAGCCTATCCTCAGAAGTGCTCCAGCCCCTGGGTTATCTTTGTGGCCTCCTCTGGATTTATTCCACCAGATCTATGTCTCATGGTGGGGACACCAGCACTGAATGTGGCATTTGAGCTGGGGGGGGTGGTCTCATGAGAGCAGAGTAAAGGTGGAGAATCACTTCTTGATTTACTGGCCACACTCCTCTTGATGCATCCTAGATATGGTTGGCCTTCTGAGCTGCATGGCCACCCTGCCTGCTCATGTTGAGCTGCTCATCAATCAACACCCCCAAGTCCTCCTCTTCAGGGCTACTCTCAACCCACTCCATACCCATATTATACTGAATATTATATTTTGATGAGTTGTTAGCAATTTTAACTGATTTTCAGGGTACTTTTACCTTCCCAGCATGTTCTTGAATGCACAGGGAAATGGTTTCAGCCTATATGGAAACCAGTTACTTTGTGCAAAGATTGACAATATTGAAACCCTTTGATTGGAATGCCTTAATCTGACAATAACCTGGAGGCATTTAATAGTCTTTTCTTGGAAGTATTTGATTCATAGCTGCTAAAATGTTCCATCTCGTAGGAAACTTGGGACAGCTGCTTTGTCATGTCAGTGACAACTGGGTAGGATGCCAGGATGACATGGAATGAACATGAAACAATCCATCCAGCTGCATGGAAACTGGTTAAGTGTTCCTCATGTAGATAACAGTATCCATTGGAAAAGGGATCTGTGCAGGCCATGAAACAGATGTTGTCTAATTCCCTTTCTATGGATGCCCATAGGTGTAAAAACCTGTGGCTTCAGATTCCACAAGCACTTGTACAGCAGCATTTGGAGAGGACAGAAAGCTCTGCAGTGACCAGCTGGAGTTTCTATTGCTCTCCACAGAGTGCAAGTGGAAAACAGGGGCAGGGTTTATAGCTTTTCCTTTCTCCTTACAAGTGGATATGTCATCTTACAATACTCCCTTTGTAGGGCCAGTAATCTCTTCCATTTTTGTTCTCATAAAATAATTATTTTCATTCCATAAATCAATCTTGAAGTATTTTCAGGTGCCATATCAATATCCAGATAGGTTTTTTGTGTCTGAGAGCTTTATTTACTAAGCCTCAAGAAATAGGGCAAGGAGTAAGCTGGAAATTCCTCGATTCCTTAGAAGAATGGTCTCATAATTTTGAAGACTAATTTGAACACCCAGGATAGGTTGAATTTCCTTCCTGTTGTTTGAGCAGATACCCAATGCTGCACAAAACCCTGACTGTGTAATGCAACCAGTTGTCTGCAATGTGTAAAGGACTATTCATGATGTGTATAAATGCAGTTGTTCGCTAATGAGCAGCAAGAACAGGGTGGATCACGTGCCAATTAATGCCTGATGACAAATTAAGGTCATGTTGGGGTAGCATGAGCATTAAGCACCTTATGGCAATTGTGTTGGGACAAAGGTTTGTCTTGGGCACTGCAGGTAAACTTTGCTTTATCCAAGGAATTCTGCCACAGTCCTGCTGTTGGTGTAAAGTCAGGATGTAGCTAGTTTAGACAGCCTTTGGGGTTTTTTTGCCTTTTCTTTGGCATATTTTGCAGATAACTAGAAACAAAATTAAGTAGTTTTTTTTTTTCCTTTGTGATTTTGCAAAAGTGGTAACATGGGAATGGATAGACAATAGCACCTATGGCATATACATATCACCAGAAAATGGACTTGGAGTTGTGCTCTTAGGGTCTTCTTTTCAAAATAATAACTTGAAAACTTACAAGTTAGGATTCCCTTTGAAGCAAAAACTTCTGTGTGACTTAGATGAAAGTGAACATCAGTGCTCCTCTCTGTGTTCAGCTCATATTTAGAGGAATTTTCAGTGTCAAGTGAAAAAGAATTGTTTTCTGTTCTTGATCAATGACTACAATACAAATGAAAGGGTAAATACTGTAAATTAAGAGCCATGACAGTTGCTGAAGTATAAGAGATCAAATGAAAGAAGTAATATCAAATGCAACTCAGTAAGAAAAACCAAAATGCATCCTGTGAATGTAAAGAGATATGATCGATCAATCATTTATGGTGCCACTTGGTCTTCCTGAGGTTGTGGTTCTAGCAAGGTCAACAACTAGATCCAAGGGCCCCGATGAGGAATCCTCAGTATCCCTTTTCATTGCAGTACATCCTGTGTGGGTTGTAAAACACCTTGTTCCAACCATGTGTTTGATTTAGAAATGAGTAGGTCCCTATGGAAGGTGGTCCCCACCACTTGGCTGGTTTATGGGATTCTCCACTGGGCACTCAGATGGGTAAAATGCATCTAGATTTGACCCACTCTGCCTCTCCCTGTTGGAAATCCTGATCAATTTCATTACCTTCTTTAATTTCATAAACTTTTTATACCCCCTGCACACCTCAAAGTTTCTGCTTTGGATGATAAGATAATACACACTTCCTTACTCAAGCAAAAGATAGTTTTCAGCTGGAGTTTTCCTGAAAAAGATGAGTATAACTCAAATTAATATAGGTTGAAGAATTATAAAGAGCTGTGCAATGTGTTAGCTTCCAATAACTTCCCAGTTTCTTTAAACTTTCTATATGATACAGTTGGCCTGTGGAAACAAGAATGAAATGTTCATATATCACATTTTTAGAAGTAACTTCCCATTTCTTTTTCATGCAGTATATTTTTATTGAGGGTACACAACAGCATTAATGAAACAAAGCTGCTTAGAGACAGTGTTTTGAATATGGAATTGAAAACAGGCTTGAGAACAAACCTGAATCAGTGCACTGAGTGTAAGCTGCATGCACTCTTAACATGTGTTCTAGAATATGGCTAAACAAAAATGTCCAAAGATTAAGTGAATGATGAAGCTTAGAAAAGGAAAACTTCAGTCCTTTTCCTTTAGTCCAAGTTTCTCATGAAGAATAAACAATTTGAGCATCTCTAGGCTGTCGCTGTCGGGGAACAGCCTTCCCTCACTGGACACAGGCGCTGGAGCAGTGGCTGAGGAGCAGCTGGCTCTGCAGACCAGGGCAGGAGGTTTGGAGCCCTTGGCGCAGCACCATGGACAGTTCCGCGGTGCGGCCCCGGCCCTCGGAGCGGGGAGAGCCGGGACACAGCTCCGGGCTTTCCCCTGCCACTCACACACCCCACCCACCTTCATCTCCTCCCTAGGAGTGTCAACTCGCTGCTCAGTGGCTAACCAGAAATGCCTTCCGGCTGCTTTTAAACACCACAGGCTCTTTCCTCTCCTGATAATCCCCCCCGACTACTCAGGAGGCTGCAAACACCTCACAGTGATCACAAACCCAGTCACTGTTTCTCCTTTGTTGGCCATAAAGATGATTCTCCCAACACTTGCTTCAGCCAATCTCTCAGTGCCTTTCCCCCCCATAACCTTTAATATCCTGTAAGTGAATATTTGGATTTTCTAACTTGTGGCAACAGCAATGGCAGTATTTTGTGTTCTCTGCCTCAACACAAGATAACTGGCATTAAGTTTCCTTCTGGGAAGGGGTGAAAAATGCTGGTATTCTGGTAGTTGGTATTCTCCTTTGTGATAGAATATTTTAGCTGAAAATGCTGAGGTGATACTTGGCTTCAGAGCATCACTGGCCTGTTCTGCAATGCCAAGTATCATTATACTTGGATCCAACCCTCATCTGTTTCTAAGCTTCCTTTCCTCATTCTTTCTCCCATTTCCTTTGAGTTACAAAAAATATTATTTTTAATCTTGCAAAATTAGATCTGCTAATGACATTTTAAGTAAAGATGAAATATGGAATGCAAGTCCTAAAATAAGCACTATTAAAAAGACAAAGCCAAGACTCAAACTCTCAGCTAAATTAAAATGAAGCAGTAATAGCAGAAGCACTTTCCAGTCCTTTTTTTTATTATTATTTTATAGTCCTTAAAAGTGGCAGTGATATTGAGGTATTCTCATTAATGTTTTTACTAATCATGTTTTCATAAGCCAGACCTATTAGAAAACACTGAAATGGAAATGATCCTTTTTTACCTATTTAAGTGGCTACCCTATCAGTGGAATTTTAGCCTTTAGGTCTTTTATCCTCTTGTTTGATGTTCACTGAAAGTCATATTGGCTTGTTCTATTCTTACAATTGTTCAGGCTTTTCTAGAATTGGAACTTTCCAGAAAACACTTTAAAATTGTCTATAGTAAAGTGTGCAAAGAAAATGAGGAAGGAAAAATGATCTGTACATAAAAGAGAGAGAAAAAATAACTCATGTTCCCTTTAGTTATGAGCCTGTTTTGCTGAGACCTGAGTTTAAATCATTACAGTTGGTCTCATAGAATCATGAAAGGCTGGAAAAAATCTTCAAGATCAAGTCCAACCAGCTACTAAATATTATCAGGACCACTAAAGCCTCTCCTGAAGTGAGAAAACAGAGTGAAAAGCAGAGTTTCACAGCCTGCCCAGGGTCACTGCTGTTGTGCAGTGGGTTTGGTGATGTGTGTGCCAGTAATGGGACTGGGAGTGAAAATGTTCCCTTTCATGGCCGTGGCATTTCGTGGTTCCTGTTTGGATTATCTGTCTCTGTTTTGTCTGTGAAATTGTTGAGACTAATAAATAGCACCATATTTTTTCGGCTGGAGAACCAGGATATTGGATTGTTTGTAGATACCTTGCATGCAGCTATAAATAGAAACTATCAAGAACTAAGCACTCACTTCAGAGCTAAAATAAGCAGATTCTGTCCAAATACTGTCTGCCAGGTCAGGAGAATTTTCCCTTTCAACAAATTTATCATCTCCAACTCTCTGTGAACAACCTTTGGGTAGATTTTGCAGCTGATAAATAGGAATATGTATGTGTGGCACTGAGGTATTTCCAGTGGCCTGCACTGTAGGGAGCCACTGATGTGATGACTTTAGAGAAAGATGCTGTTTTTCTCTTACTGTCCTCTCTTCAAAATCCACAAGAAAACAGCAACAGGAGTGAGGAAATAACCTAGAATGTCATATTGTGATGGAGAGGAGGAGGAGGAAGGGGGATATTTGGAGTTATGGCTCAATGAAGCTCTGCTTTCCAGGAATGGCTAAACATCTCATCTCTCTGTTGGAAAATTTCAAGTGAGACCTGGGCTACACTTTGGTTGGTTTTAATCAATCCATAAGCTCTGAGCAGAAATTAAATTAGCCAAGAGTTCTGCCTTAAAAATCTACAGTGCCTGTTTTATGTGACCTAAACAACTTACCTAAACCAGAAGGATTTTTAAACACTGGGTTTTGCCAAGTTGATTGACTGACACTTACTCCTTTGGAGCAGTTTTTTTGCTGAGTGGGCAGGATTGTGCCTTACTACTCAGCCTTACTTACTCAGGCTTGATCTGGGGGAATGGCAGGGAGGTGCTACCACGTGGAGAGTAAAAACATCAAATACCAAAGTAAATCTGAGCACCTCTTACCACAAAGCAAGTGCATTGCAGATGCTCTTGTTCCAGTCCTATCTCAGCTGAGCTCTGTAGTGCCCTCCACCAGAATGTCTCTCAACCCTGCACAATGTTTTCTCTTTACAAAGAGATGATATTGTAATCACAAAATATACTTATAGACCATCCTGGCAAAACAAACCTCCCCCCAGTGGTAACACTGCCCAGCATGAGGGGACTGTGATAAAGGGATCCACATGCTGCATATTTTCTTGCTGAGCACATCATAACCTTTACCAAGCACATCTGGCTTCTGTCAACTCCTGGAAAACAGCAGCCTAGCAGGTAGCCTGGGACTGCCACAGGGGCTGTGAAAACCAGCTCTGGGGAAAGTGAGGAGAATAACAGGAGGTCAGTTTCCATGTTTTCAGCCTGATTTCCTTGTGATCACCCTAGTGATTCAGTCAGCTTTGCAAGGGTACCAAAGTGAGGACCCACCATTAGCATGAGCTGCCCACCACCTCCTTGCTCTTCCAGAAGGTCTCTACATCTGAAAGGCTAGCAGAGAGAAATGGCTTGGGTGAGCAGACATTGGCTAGCAAAACCCCACACTGCAGCAGCTCAGTGATTGCTGTTCAGAGTGGAAACAAACTGGCTGCTTGTTGGGAAAGTTTAAAGCAAGCTGGCAAGTAGCTCTAAGCTGAAGAGGAAAATCAGTGGGTAATATTTCAGTGAGCAGCTCTCCACAGCTCTGCCCTTCACTGACACCTATAATTATCAAGGTGCATTTTGCTGTTGGAATGTCAGGTGTCATTGGCAGAACCTGAACCCATGAATAGACTGAAGAGCTCTCTCTGTGCATTTTGATTCCTTACACCTGATCTGCTCTGCTGGGTTATTATTTCATGGCTTCTTTTCCTCTTCAGTGCTGAGAGAAACACATGGAGCAAGTTAAACCCTGCATAGTTCTGTGAAAGTGTAACACTGAATGCTTGATTTGAAGTGGGATGAGAGAGGTATTTGAAGAGCATTCACATTTTTGCTTGTTTGATATACCTTAACCTGCTTAAAACCAAAGCACACAGGGCATTCAGAGAGGTTTGCCACAAGGGCAGCTTCATTTAGCTGTTTTCTGATGAGGAGAAACTGCTGGGCAATGGGTGGCATCAAGCTCTTACATAAACCTGAATTTTATCTGAGGTTTGCCAGTGAACCAACACCACCCTCAGACTCCTATTTCTCTATAAACTCCTATTTTGCTGTACCTTTGTCTTCCTGGTGTGTTGTACCTAGTTGTGAAACAGCCAATGTGTCTGCCATCTCCCCTCCATACCTTCTGGCATTGTGGTTTTCTCTCCAGTGTACCATGCTGGAATTTCAGCAGCAGCTCTTCCCACACGTTCTCAGCCAGCCATGGTGCAGCAATTCTAGACCAGTGGCTTCTCAGGGACTTTCCAGCCTGCAGCTGCCCTCTGTGTCCACGTGAAAGCCTCCAGCTTTCCAAGGCACCACCCTCTTCTATTTTACTTCTTTTCCCAAGTGACAGACACCATTTTCTGCTGTGCTCTGGCACCCCCTCTCAATATGTCATCATTTTCAAAGCGTTAGTGGGGAAGAGCAATGAAATAATTCATTTGTATAATAAGTGCAACACTTATTAATGAAAAACAGGGCACACACAATAACCTGTTTTTAAAATGAAATAACTCTGTTGGTTTAAATTCCCTTTCCTAGCCAAGGCATAACAGGGGTTAGTGCACAGTATAGACTAATTGCCTACATAATTTCATTTTATGAAACAAAGCGCTTTAAAAAAATTATAGGGTTATATAAAAGCATCTGAAACCACGAAGTCAGCTTTGTTTCCAGCCTCATTCAACAGTGGCAGTGGTTTAGATGTGGTGTGAACTGCAAACAATTTCTTGGGGGGGTGAAAAAAAGCTGTCATAACTTTGAGTTGGGGTCGCTGTCTGCGTGCTGATGATAGATTCTCTCCTCCCGCTCTCACGTTTGGTTTCTGGTTTGTCTTGGCCCCTCTTTCCCTGCAAGAAAAATGGTTTTGTCCTCCTAACCTCACTCAGCAAGTGAAGTCCCTCCCTTCCCCTGGCTTGGTGTCTTTCATCCTTGAACCTGTGTTGAGCCAATCATTTTTCTGGCAGCAGAGAGATGAAGAGAGCTCCTTCAGTGCTTCTGTGGGGTCACGGGCCAGAGCAGCTGAGGGGAGCTGTGTATTGCTTCTCTGGGATCCTCTCTCAAATCCTTGGTGTCAGTAGCACTAGGCTACAAGGCCAGCCCATAAAAGAAGTTTTACTACTGGCTGAGCAGTAATTTATTTTTTTTTTCCTTCCCTTCCTGTTTTGCTGTCCCTCAAAATAAACAACAGCAGGGGGAAAAGTAGACAGCAGGAGGCAAAAAAATATCCCCTGAGAGCTGCTGTTGCTGGGCTGTAACCCTCCTGTGTCAAAAATACCTATTGGCCACTAACACTGAGGGGTGGCAGCTTTAATGTGAGCCCACGGTGACTTCAGATGCCCCATAAAATGCCCCACACAGGAGTCACAGAGGATAAATCACCTTTGCTTTGTTAAAGAGAGTGCCTCCCCAGCAGGCAGCACACCTGGGTGCACAACAGATCACAGAGGTCCTAGATTTAGCTTCCAGATCTCAGCTCTTACACTGCTCCTCTCCAGATAGCACAGAAATAGATTTATTACGTATATTTGCCCAACATGTTAGGGTGCTCTCCCTTAATTAAAAGCACAGCCAACCCCTGATAGCATCATATTGCTGGGACAAAACAAAATGATATTATCCACTGCAGCTCTTATCCCAGCTGCCGGGTGCATCAAGTGGATTAAGGGGGGGGAAGGGCAATTTTGAAAAATTGTGGTACAATAGCAAGCCTGTGATCTCACCTGATTGAATCTTATCAGCTCTCAACATCACTGGTGTTCTTCTTTTTTCTTTCTTCCCCTCTCTTTCTTTTTTTTTTCAATGAGAAAAAAATTTCTTACCACAGCACTTATTGTAATTGTTTAACACATGCAGACTCAAAGGCAGGACCTGAGAGGCAGCTAATGCTGGAATCTAGAAGTTGTTCAGAGTTAGGAAAAGAACAAAAATTAGAAAGAAACCCCAGAAAATGTGATTATTGCAACATGTTGCCCAGTGAGAGGCAGATCTCGTGGAATATCCAATCGATCCACCCACAGCTGAGCTGCTTGAGGTGGGCAACAAAGGTTTGGTGGGAGATGCTCCAAGCTCACAACTCCCTGGCTCTGGTGGCTTTCTGATGTGTGTGTATTTTACCTAACCCTGTTTGTTGAAGTTTAGCTGGGTTTTTTTCCCCCTGTTTTTCGTGTATATGATGGAAATGGTGGGAGATGCCAGAGCCAACTCCTGCTGCTGCTGCTGAGGCTGCAGCTCTGTGCTGCACATCCCCAGCCAGCCTTTGCTGGGCTGCACTGCATGCCGGTTAAGCTGTTTACTTATGCAATGGTGGAAATGTGACCTGGCTATTGTGGTGATTAACAGAGTCAAATATCCTCACATTAACTAGTGAGCTGGGCAATCAGGCTGGATTATTGTTACATTCAATTTAAATTACAGTGGCATGACAGGTCCTGAGGTATTTAGTAACGGATTTCACAGCACAGATATGCTTCATGTGTAATGAATAAACTCTGGAGAGCAACAAAAGGAGGGGGGAAAAAAATAAATAAAATAAAAAGGTATTTTATGATCATTGTGAAAAATTTATGGAGTGTAGCTGGCATGAAATTCTATAAAATGAACTGGCTCCAACCAGTCCAACAACAAAGCACACACTTCTCTTCCTGCTGCTTATGAATTATTATTACTGAGTCCTCCTATGTTTACTCATTAGCATTGAACCCTTTGCAAAACTGTGATTCCAAATTGAATTCTTCTTAATTGAAAATACCCCCAGTATGCTGGGAGAAAAAAAACCAAAACCAAAACCAAGGGGGAAAATGGCAGCAGCACCACAATAGGCCAGTTAGCCCTGTGATAGTCAGAGGGGGTGGCTGCTCTGAACTTGAATGGTATTCAGAATTCACAGCCAGATTACACGAAGGAAAAAACAGGTTTCTCTCGAGTTGTTCTGCATACTGACCTACATATAATTTAAATATTTAGCCACTGGTGTGCTGCTGCAGTGAGTTAGCCCATAGCACTGTAGTGCAGTAATCCTGTTCTCCCTGCCACTTGCTGACTTTGACCTGTTTTATGCTCTGTGACTGAATAACACAGAGCACTTTGCTTGGGGAAAAAAAAAAAAGGCCTAAACAAAACACACTATGATCTCAACACACATTGGTTTCAATTAACTTTTAACCATTTGATTGCACTAATTCTAGGCTGTTAGTTAGCTATTGCAGTGCTGCTTGTATTGATTCTGAACAGAATCAGCTGAAGCACAAAGCAGAGGATGTGAAGAGTGAATTTTCACTAAATAATCTCCATTTGCTTAAATATTTCTGCAGAGACTGTTTGGATACTTATAATAAACAAGATAAAAGTTCAAGGAATAGGAACCATCAGGATTCACCCAGGATGATTTAGCATTTAGTGGAGCTGTGGTGTAGAAGTGATGCAAAGGTACAGAAAACTGCAAATAAGTGTCAGTGCTGAAAAGACTCTGGTTGGTGAGGTTTTCATCTGCTGCCTGGGCTAGGGGGGAACTAAGGGATCCCCACGTGGGAATCTTTTCTCTGTGGTCTTGCATATACCAGTCATTCATGTGGTAGAACTGAGAGTACAATGAGGCTTCACTGGATTGCAATCAGATGTAAAACCTTTAACATCAGGGGTCCTTCTACAAAAGTAAAAGAAAAATAGTGTGGTTTTTCTTTCCATTTTTAGCCTCAAGATAGAGTCCAGTTCCACCCTGCTCAGAATCCCTACCAGTCCTCCAAATCCAGTCCTCTTTGAGCATCCCTGGGAGCTCACCTTGCTGCTTCTGGGGGCTTTTCCAGTGCAGGAAGGGCTTGTTCAGGGGTGAGGTGTGAAAGCAGAGCCAAGAGGAGAACTGATGCAGACTCAAGCTCATCTGTGCTGATAAGAGAAAGGGATTCCTTTCAAGACTTGTGAGAACAGGCACACTTGGTAGAGAATAATGTGATTCCTTACTCTGCAGTACATTTGTAAAGTATTGGTGGTTAAAAATTTTCCAGGAGCATATCCTAAACTCTGGAATGTGCAATTAGTGGCCACGTGGCCCAGTGATTCCTGCAGAGCTCTCAGCCCCCACTAAGCTGCAAGTCTTCCCTGCATCTCCTGTGTTGCAATCTGGTCTGCACATCCCTCTTGAAAAAAAATGCAGCTTTCTACAGTGTGGAATATCAGTGTGTAAGCCAAGGGAAGGATTTTAGAGCTGCAGCTCTCCTCCTCAGTCCTACCAGCCCTGCTCTTTTGCTACAGTCATCTGCAGCTCCCCATCTGGCAATATGCAGCTGCTGAGCTTTCTGCTGCTGGTTCCTGTGCACATCTTGACACCTGCTAAGGCTTTTCGCACAGAGAAATGTGTATTTTACAAACATTTATTCAGAAGAAGTCATCAGGCAGTGGACCACTGAAATGATACACTTCATCACCCTTACTGTTGTAGTTACTGCTGTAAGATGTTCCCCTCCCACCAGAATCTCCCAGGCAGCAGTTTGCTGAGAGATCCACAGAACCAGTTTGTCACAGCACCCTGCCTAGTGTGAGGAGAGAGCAGAGTGACTCTGGCACTCCCAGCACAGCCCAGCTCTTTTGTGTAGGCAGTGATAAGAATGGATCATTTTGCCATTTCCCCCTTAGGCAGTCACCATTGCTGGAGACTTTTAACATCCTCCCTCCCTATAACTGTCACAGGAGATGAAGGGGGAGGATACAGGACAATATGGTTCTCCTACCAATCAATAGTCTCAAAAGTATGTGCAAGAGTCATCTGACCAGAGAGTCACTGCTGTGTAGGAGGCACGGGTAGAGTGCCAAATAGCAGATGCTTATTGAAGATTCTAATGATTTTAGCTGGAGAATGGATCCCCAGGTCCCTTAATTCTGCAGACTCTTCTTTTAGAAAATAGCAATAAATAAATCTTATGTTTTCCCTCTATTCAAACTTATCTTTAGGGCTTTTCTGCCTCCCCGTGACATAAAATGATATGGTTCCACTATGCAAAACAAGAACATTATCCATTATCTGCCCTCCTGTTTCCAGGACGTACTCGCTCAACCCAGAACTATCCTGTCACATCAGTGAAGTTAGTAACCTCAGGTGACCAAAGCATTAATAGTTTATCTGTCTGAGCCCTTTGTATAGCACATCTCCTGTCTGCAGAGGACAATACAAAGAGGCTTGTGTGAGAGGCAGGAATCCTGCAAAAGTGATGTGCTGACACTAATGTAAATTCTGCCCAAAACATGCATGGTGCTGAAAGATGTTGGTGCCCCCCCCATTTTAAGTGATTTCTCTGCAGCAAATGGCAGCAATCTTCCAGAGGGGAGATGCACAAGGAATCTACAGCAGCCTCATTTAGAGCCCTCAGTTGACTGAGGTAGCTGCTGAGATTGCATCAAGCTAGACAGTTAAAGAAAATGATGGAAGTAAATTTCCAATGAAAACATAACCTTTTCCATTTTGCTATAAATTCTATCTGGAGCATAAATCAGTATCAGTTACGTGCATTAAAACACCAGCTCCCCAACTGGGAAGGCAGTGCCCTCCCCCTTGCACATCTGAAAGGACGTGACACTATGTAGAGAGAGCAATAATTTCCTGAAGATTAATGAGCAAGGTAATTTGACATACCTGGTGCTGCCTAAGTTTAAGTTACTATAAATAAAAGGGAAAGAGTTTGAGCTGCTGTGTGTGTGGTGCCGAGGCTTTGGGAAGAGTCAGATGCTGTGGGCATCTAGTTCATATGCTCTGAAGCATCACATTTCACTGGGATGCTTGGCAACAGGCAAGTTTGCAAATGTTGTACAGTATTTGGAAATAGCCTGGAGTCACTGCAAACATTTGAGAAGGTGACAGTAATGTCTTTAAAGGGCTTCTTGTCTTAGCCAAGGGTATTTCTTATCATTTCCATAGTAAAACCATTCTTTGGACGTCAGCAGAACGGGCTGGCTGTTGGCTGAAGACTGACTTTGAGGACTGCTTGGCTTTGGATTAGATCCAATCGAGTTCATGGGAGGAGGAGTGAGGGTGGGGGAGGGGGGGGGAATTGCACCAGGTTTCTTAATTAATCCGGATGCTTTGCTCATTATACCTTGAACTTCCTCAGAGGACAGGAACAAACTAGCTTGCTCAGAGTAAAATGAGCATAACATCAACGAAAAGCAAAAGGAGGGGGTGGAATTATTTAGAGTGGGAAGGCTGTATCTGAGCAAACAAAAAAGGCCAAACCTTAGAGGGTGTGAACTGTGAGGAGCAGTCACACGAGTGTGTGCAAACATCTGCACATGTCTGTGTGTAGGGACAGACTGCCCTGCCTAAATGCAGTGAAGGATGAAGCAGAAACCTTTGCTGCTGCTTTTATCCTCAAAAGCAATTAGATGAGGCAATAGTTTCAATGGCACAGGCTCTGGCCCTGCATCCTGAGTGGCTCTGCAGATTGTCCTGCTGAAAAAGGATGAGGATGCTGGACAGCCAAGTTATCCTTTTTTTCTACCTGCCTGATCAGGTCTGATCTACCCAAAGATGCCCCAGAACATAGGAACTGGCTAACACTAAGCTCCTGAGGTCAGTGAAGATTTAGGTGACCCAGAAGTTTTGTTTGGAGGTGATGAGGGGTTTTCTCTTGCTCAATGTCTTGCACTTAAATGGGAGAATTGAAGAGCATGATGAGATTTCTTGGCCAACAAATGAGGACAACCAAAGGATTCTGTGTGTGTGTGTGCAGTAGGAAACCACCAGGTCGTGATCATTCCTCTTCAAGGCTGGCAATGATTATCAGTCTCCTTAAAAATTGTGAATAAGCTTCTCTGAGAGTATTTAACTGTGAATTCTGTAGGACCTATTTCATATACCAGTGTAAATCTGTTGACTCAAGTGAGTTGGTTTACAGTGAGGAAAGCCAGGGCAAGCATTCCTTTCCTCCTCTTTCTTTCTTTCTTTCCGACTTTATTTTTCTACATTAACATGATTCATGTTTATGGACATGTGAATTTTCCTCTGACTTGGTTGATTTACCTATTTTCACAGCAAAGTAGTTTTTAAAAAAAGTTTTGTGATGAATCCAAATTAATTTGTCCAGCTTCAGTTCCAATATTCAGTGAATATATTGAATGAGTGGTGCCTTTTGCTGTTACTAGTTGAACAGTCACCTTAGGAAACTCCTCTTTCCCAGGGAAGAACATGTTCCCTGAGGTTGCTTCAATGTGTTAAAAAAAGTGATATTTAACACTGCCACAAACAGTCGTTGTTTAGGAGAACTGATTAGCACAGTTGTTGTCCAGCACAGTATGCTGCACTCACAGTGCTAAAACATTAGCCAAGTGCTATCCTAGAACCATTAAACCACCTTCAATTTCAATCAGTTTTCCAGCACAGCCTGATTAACCAAGTTCTGTTTACCCAAATGGGATAAGGTGACTGACCAGATGTTCTGATTTTTAAAGATCTGTTGGTGTCCCAGCGATTTCTGCTGGGACATTGAATTGTCCCAGATTTTCCTGCTGAGAGCTTGAGCAGCACAAAAGTTGCTTGCAAGGTAAAGCCCCTTTAGCCACTAAGGAGTTTGGAAAGAAGGATTAAGGAAGGATCCCCCTCCGAGAGGTGAAGATTCATCCAATGTGGCTCAGATTAATACGTGAGTTATTATAAATAACTGGTGTCCTGTGCTGGGGAGAAGCTACAGGGAAAAAAAAAGAGGGAAAAAAACCAAAAAAACCCAACTCTTCAGCCTAAAGCAATTTATGGAAAACAAGCTGCTTTTCCCTGCTGTAGATCTGTGGCTCATGCTACATGCAGAACACCGAGGAATTCTTAATATACTTTGCTCCGTGGTGGTTTCTGTGCCTGTGTGTGTATAAGGGGCAAGGGGGAAGGGAGGAGGGCCAGGGGGAGAGGAAAAAGAGAGAGAGGGAGAGAAAGAAAGAGAGAGGAAATCCTCTTTGTCCTGTGAAGTGCATCACACAGACCTCCTGTGTTGTAATGTAAAACTGCCAGGGTGGCTAGAATGACCATATGCTGTGAATGTGAGTGCTGTGCCTGTTTAAATGTAAATTCCCTCTGTATCAGAATAAAAGAATATCTGTTTAATATGGAATGAAGGCAGTTTGGCAGGATATGCACTACTTCAGGTAAGCCAGAATAAACAGCAACATTGATTAAAGGAGCCCCCTATTCTGCACCTGTCATGTTCACCTCCTTTGCCACAAAGGCCTCGCTGGTTTATTTACCTGTAGAGCTGTTATAATATTTTGCTTTCTAAAGGGATTTGGAAGCCACCTGCCATACCTTTGGCAATTTATTTTTTTTTTTAACAATAGAGCACTTCAGGCTCAAGTGCAGGGGCCCATTGTTCTGCTCCACAGCATGGCAAAGAAGATGAATCCAGAAGCGCAGGATCCAAACAGAAATTATTATTGATTTAATCACATAATCAGCAGCAAACACTTCAGGCTAAGATAGCAAATCCATAACAGCCTGCCCACATAACCACCCTTACAAATTTACCAGCAAACCACTGCGCACACTTAGCAAACAAGAAGAGCAAGGGTCACCTTCACTTGGCGGCAAAATATTGACATTCCTAAAGCTTAAATATGTTTTGAGTTAAGTGTTATCAATCAGTGATAAGAGTTGAATGTCTGTTAAACATAACTACATTGGCAGAAGGATTATAGAATGCTTTCTTGCCATAATCTAGAAGCATCTTTCAGACAAAACTCTGCTTGAAATCAATTGTGCACAAGGAGCTGCCTGCTGAGACCCATTCAGTGTCATACAAAAGAAGAGAGAGTCTCCCTGTGATCTTTAACCATAACCGGTTATCTAATGAGACCAGGGCTTTAATTTCTTTTCACATCAAACATAGAATCAATGCTGGGGATTCAACAATGTGTGTAAACAGGCCGTGAAGCCATCTCTTCAGATGGCAGCCAGCTCAGCCTCCCAGCCCCATGGCACATTCACTGCAGCCAATCCCCCTTTAGTTCCACCATCAGCTCCTGGTCCCTCCTCGGGGTTGCCAGGGCGAGCTCACCCTCAGCAGACACCTTCCACTGGCAGTGTGACAGCTCCAGGAACTGGGAAAAAGTGTTTTCAGGGTTCTTTGCTAATGTTTGGAGATCCTGTCTCAGCTGTAACAACTCCTGCAGGGCTGCAGTGTGTCCCCTTCACACCCTCAGCCAGCAGCTGGGTGCTGCTTCTGCTCAGCCAGTGCAGAACCATCAGTGTGGTTTACTTTGGAATTACACTGGCATAACAGGTGACAACCTGGTGCAAAGAGTACAGAGCAAATGTCGGCTGGGAAAGCCCAGTGACATTCCAGACAGGATTACAATGAAGTTCAGCAAACGGATTCATTCAGCCCTTGTCCCACTCTGGGATATTTACCAAGTGTGTTTTTTGTTTGTGAGCAGGGCATTTTACAGCAGCACTGCCTCTGCTGAGCCGTTTGGAAATGGTGTTCTGCAGCTAGGAGGGCAAACACTGTGCAGACAGCTCCTCTGCCAGCCTGACCTACATAAACAAAAAGATTTGCTCCAAATTTTATGCTGCTGCTGCTGCTTCCCTGTGCCCTTCCTGAGAGAGCTGTGGAGAGCCCTGCTGGGTGGCTCTGATCACTAGAGATCCAGCAGGTCACCTTCCCCACTGGGCCACCCTGCTGCCCACAGCCTGTGCCTGCCTCCCTACTCAGGCCTGCTGCTCCTAGAGCCTGACCCAGGTCATTTATTGTTCCTTAGGGCTTTTCCATGTCCCACTGCAATCTGCAGGGCAGGGAAGTCTCTTCTTCTTACTCATTTCAGCTGTTGTAGCTGCTTTTCCACACAGGGAAATGAGGTTTGACTTGATGGGAGCTCATGGGCTTGAATGTCAGGTAACTCCCAACTACTCCAGTACACCCTGCTACCACAGAATAATATATTTAAACATTAGAAATTAGCAATAAGGTTTTCCAAGACAAACCATTGGCTCAATGGAGGGTTGTCCCTGCAGGATGGTGCTGCAGGGTCAGCCCCAGGGAAGCAAAGCTGGCCTTTGCTGCAGAGCTGTAGGGGCTTCAATCAGAAGGATGTTCACTGGTTGTGCTGAACCCTACCAGTGAAGGGACAGACCAGGCATGGAACTCAGCAGGTCTCCCAGTGCCTCAGCAAATTGGTGTCCAAATGTATAATTATTAAGGAGAAGCAGAAGAAGGACATTGCTCATAATCAGGAGAGGCTTCACATGGTACCAGCAGCCTGACAGATAAAATTCATCAGGAGAAGGGAAAAAGAAGGATCAAAAATTTGGGAAATAAGCCAAACCAGAGCAACAAGTTATTTTCCCTGGAATGGTAGTTCCACAATAATTATGGTGCTGGGAAACTTAGAGGTGTTTCTGTGAGTTACTTTAGAAAAAAAAAGCAAAAGGCTGTGGAATGTGTTCCAGTGGAGTTTGACTGTGAGAGTGTGAAAGGGAAGTGATGCAGTATTGATACTGGGTTATAGAAATAACACTGGATATGATAACAAAGTGTTTTTCTATATATTCATTTTATTAAAAAATCTTTTTTATTGATTCTCTAATTAAAGCTAACAACCCTAAAGACAATCACAAACAAATATAGACATAAATCAAATAGATACTGTATAAACAACTGAACTTAATTTAGCCTGCCCATAGAAATCACAGTGCAATACCTGACATGGCACATGGCCATGGGATGGAGAATGGTGCTAAAAACACCCAATTTTAATCCAAAAGCAAATACACCAAATACCTGTAAACTGCTGTAATATGATGAAGGCTAAATTTGATTGCCAAAATAGAGTTCTAAATCCATACTTAGGCATATTAATGTTTTATTTTTCAGCTGTGCTAATCATTTCTAACTGCCTTGATAAGAGAGGATCAAGCCTTAACTACACAAATACAGCACCAAAAATAACACCCCACTCTCAAATAAATCTGTTCATGGGATAAATGAAGATATTTATTGAAAAGAGTACATAAAATGATATTAGCTATTTGTATTTCCCTAGTGATTCTTTTTTTTGTACTTTAGAAAACTGCTGTAATCTTGATTTCCAGTGCTTAATTATGTCGTGTGAGAAATGCCTCTGAAGAAGTCAACATGAACATTTCCTCTCTTAGAGCAGGAGATCTAGAGCAGATGGAAGAAAATAGTAGTGTATAAAATAATAATTTGGCTTTAATACTTTGAAGAAATTTACATTGCTAGTAAAAAAATCAGCATTCACTTCAAGGAATAATCTGGCAGTGTGTTTCACTTGGGCCTCTTACTGGTAAAGCTATATTATCGTAATCTAGAATTTAATTGGATCCATTTATTTTTACTTTGAAAAAAATGTTTTTATCACTATTCTAGCATTCTAAATCTTGTATTACATTTACTGAGGAAGAATATCCTTGGGTACAAAATCAAGAATGCCAAATGGCAGGTTCTAATGCCAAGTCAGTCTAATGGTCCATCTTATAGGAATCCTGAGCTAGTTATTCCTCTTGAGATTAATTCCCTTGAAGATGCTCCACGTTTGCAGATCAACAAGGATTTAGTCCATACTGTAATGCCTTAAAACATACAAGAGCAGGGAAATTCAAAGCTATTTCAGGTTAGCATGAAAGGGTCAGAATTTGACTTTGGATCTATATTATGCCCATGGATTTTTAGCAAGGTGTATTAAAATTTATTAAAAGTGATCAGTAGCATTTTGGTTTAAAAGGCTGATGAGCCCCTTGGGAGTCAGAGATACCATCATTACCAATTTTATCAGTAATGCTTGAACAGACTTTGTACACCAACCTTTGACAGTACATAAATAAAGAGAAATGAATACAATTAGCTCTGCTTCAGTTTTGCAAAGTGAGTAGAAGTAGTTAGTGTAAGTGGATCTATAGATAGCAAAGAGTTTGATTAATTCAGCTTGTGGCTTGCTTAGAAATTGTTCTCACGTGGACTCTCATATTTACAGAATTATTTCTCCTTCCAAAGTGTTCTCTTATGTCCCCACCTGCAGTTTACTTGTGAACTATTATGTTCTGGTTGCTTCTTTTGGACATAGTAGGGGATTTAATTCCTCCCAAGTTTGTCCCATCTTTACTCACATACTCTCCAGATTTTTCACAATCAAGAGAAATCCTCTGAAGAAATAACTGTTTGTACAAGTGTTCATGCAGAACGAAATTAAAGAGATCATGAATATTGATAGCAAAAAAACCTCTTTATTCTGCATTTATTTTGCTTCACAATATTCAGGGGGGATATGGCAACTCTTTCTGTTGGCAAGGCTGCCAGAGTTGAGGGAAAAAAGCTCTGTCCCTAAAACATTTTCAGACCATCTAGATGAAACCAAACAGGGAATGGTTTGCAAATACCTGTTGAGAGATCTGGGTTCACATGGAGGTTTCCATCCCCACAGGAGTAGTGGCTCCTGAGCAGTAAGCAGGATTTAGGATATTCTGGATTTTAGGTGATGGCACCACTTGCTTTTGGCCAAACACAGATGCAGGGACTGTGACCTCCATGGATCAGAGAACTCCTGGACAGCTTTCCTCCACAAACAATGCTTTCAGGGGGCTTCTGGAGGTGGGACAACAGGATCTGCATGGGAACTTCCCCCCAGCTCAAATGGATGTGGTTATGAGGGGGGAGGATGTGTTACAGTCTGTTTTCTTACTTGCAGTGTTTCCCATGATGGTTTGATACTGGAGAGAAGTGATCACCACTTCCTGAGCAAAACAGGATCCACGACCATGAGATATTCTCACTGCTGAAAGACAGAGATGGAAACCCAATGGCTACAGAAAGAGCTGGATGGCACATAAAGGTAAACCTGCTTCTAATATTTGTGCATTAATAGAGCACATTCTTCTTCAAATATACCTACTGAACTCATTTAATTTCATTGGTAAAAATGGAGCTCTCCCTGCAATTGTCAGTGATATGATAAAGCTAATTAAGACATGCATGGTGTTAACAGTTTCATTAGAGGAGATAATATTGCACAAGAAAAATAAGAAATCATTATGATGAATGCCTCAACATTACATTACATGTTAATGAAGTGTAAATGATCTAATTATTTTTGAAAGAATACAGATTCGATTAAACTGTCGGAATTAAATTGGAAAGGACAGCCTATTGTACTTTTTATGTACAGACAAGTTAGCGTTAATTAGGCACAATCTACAGGAACAAATGAGGCACAACCCTCGGTGAACAATCATGTATCCATTGCTCAAGGCAGGTTTCATAAAGAAATATATTAGGGGAAAAATTGTAAGTCAATTAAATACAGTGCTTTAGCAGTGGGAGGGAAAATGAGCAAAATCTCTGTTCCCTCCCCCTACATTTTGAGTGTTTATAATGCAATCACTCTGCCAGTTCTGCTCCATCACTAATTTCATAAATACTAATTTTGCTGATGAGACATTTTGATTGGTTTGCCATCTACTTTCCACAAATGGCTTTCTGGAGGCAGCATGGATTTTGGATGGAATTCTTTTTCTTTGGGTGCTTCTCTCTGCTCTGACCTGAGGTGAGCTAAGAAAAAAAAATGAAGCCATAGGAAGGTGAGGATGAAGCCATTACTCAGCTAGTATTTGACCTCAGACTTCTTCATGTGAAATTCAGCATTATGAATGTGTTATTGGTGGGTTTGTGTCTGGTTTTGTAGTTTGTTGGGTGTGGTTTTGTTTGTTTGATGCTCACAAGATAAGCAGCCATTGGCAAAAAAACCAACTAGGAAACCATTGATCTCAGTGCCCAAATCAAACCTGATTTCATTTTCTTTAAGCTCCTTGTCATTTCCTCACCCATTTCAAGTGCCATTTATAGACTCTCATGCCACTGGAAATGTGGCATGAAAATGTTTAGAGGGGAAAAAAAAAGTGTACTAGGTTCTAGTTGATTCAAAAGTCTTGGAGTCTGTATTTAGTTATTTCATATTTCTAACTCCTAAAATCATGATCATTAATAAAAACTACAGAATGGGCAGCAGAAATTGCTGATGGAAACCTCAAGTAGCAATACATATAATCTGTGCCATAACATATAAAGTGTGGTCTTTTGCCAGTAGCTTCTAGACACTGCAATTAGTTATTGTTATCCCAGGTAGATTCATAGATAATCCATTTCAGGATACATTTATTCTTGTGTACCCTATTTTCATCATTTGCCTCTTTCAGATTTCCTTTACCCATCACTATTTCTTCTCTCTGTTGCATAAAACACAACAAAAAGCTATTCACATCTCATAAAATTTGATAGGCACTAGTTAAAGCAACAGCCCTGAAGAATCCAGCTCAGGGCCTCCCATCCTGGCTGAGGTGCCCCATTTGTCTAAGTAAGTGCAAATGTAATAGAAGATAATATAGAGTTTTCATTGTATTTACCTGATTTGAGCTACAGGTAGGATGAAGGGTAAGATGGGGAAATTTTCTGTCTTGTTTAGAAGCTCCCAGTGTAGGTTCTGTAATTCCAGCACTGGACCAACACTGGCCAGTTAGCAATTTCAATGTGGCACATTCTTCTTTTATTTTTACTGTCACTCTAAATATTTAATCCCAACTCTTCTGCTTTTATTGTGCAGCATGCTGACAGTGCTAATCAAGTTTATTGTCATAGTCATTTCAAATATCTCATGGGCTAACTGACCCAAAAAAGTAAGAATATAAGATTTTCCTGTTTACAGCTAAAGCTGTAAAAAATACAACAGTAAGTCAACAACATATACAGGTATTTAAATGGAGCTGTAAAAAGCCCTATATATTAATTTCATGCTGCTAACAGAAACTTCTGATAATGTGATATAAAAATCAGTAACATTCTTATTTCATATATACATGGAGGCACCTCCAGCTATTCAAACGAGTAATCTGAATCTACCAAATGTAACAGAAAACATGATTTTTATGTGTTTTAGATAAGCATTTTCATCATACGTTGTGAAGGGACTCAGTCTAAACTCTAAAGCACATTTAGGTTTATTGCCAGAGTTGGCCTGTTTAAGAGCAATAAAAAAAGCAGGGCTGGATATAGAAGAATTCACACCTGTTTAAGCAACAGCTCCATGAACTCAGCTGCTGCTGGGAACACCCAGTGTCCTCTCTTTTTTAAGGTAGTATGATTAATTTACTAATAGTGCTCTGATTGCCAAGGTGATTGGGGGCTCTCCCTTGTCTCAGAAGTGGTTTATTGGAAGACTGTGCCAGGATCAAAAGCCATGTTTGCTTGGAAAAGCATGAGCTCTTTAAAGCTGACTGAATCTGCTGAGCAGAACCTGAAGGGCACTGCCACAAATATATATATATTACTTACAAACATTTAAGCAGCAGGTTTCTTCTTCCAAAGTCACTTTTGAGCATCTCTTTTCTGTTGTAACACTTGCCATTAATGAAACATGGGATCCACGAGGATATGGAAGCATCAGCCACTTAACGACTGGTAATGGCTTTGATTAAACCAGATGAGTAATCTGCATGGAGTGGGGAGTAATGACCAGCCCATTTGATGTGGGTCTGTGCTCCAGTTTCCCCTGCCTGCCCCTGCTGGCTCTGCACTACCAGCACAGCCACACTTTGCAGGAAACCAACTGGTTTTCCTCCCCCATTTGTCAAAAGAGCCAAACTCCTGCGGGCCCTTTGCTGGAATGGACAATTTCAGGAGCTAGAGTGACAATGAATAAAGAGGTCAAAGTACTTGACTGGATTTATGGTACATTAAGAGACTGCTGCAGCCAGGGTAGTAGAATTAGGGCAGCCATTTAGCTCAGCTACAGGGACCAAGTTCCCAAGGTGAACGTTTTGTGGCGAGTTGCGAAGTGTCTACAAAATATCTCTCCAATCCACATGCTGCAATCCTTCTCAGCTTGGAGACTTCTAATAGGGTTAGTAGGAAAACTCTAATAAGATGATGGCCCTATATGGTCTGTACCTTGAATCCCTGGAGAGCTTTTTACTTATCTCTGAGACATTCCTGCAAGTTTAATTTTGAAAACCTCCATTGTGGTAATGATTGCCCATGAACTATGATGCTATTACATATACTCTGTAAGCTTTTAATATAGCAGTCTCCACCTAAATAGATTTTCTCAATGGAAAACAGATTTATTTTTAACTTTATGACTTCTTATACTGTAATTTGATAACTATAATGCCAATAGGTTAATCATATTGATGAAGTACCCAGAGAGACTGTATTTAACACCGCTTACCCTGTGGAAAAGTAACCTGATTTACTGGAAACCTTTTCACCTTTAGTGGCAGGGGAATAAGTGCTAGTTTGGCCCTGTGTTCAAACATATAATTCCATAGGCTGGCATGTAACCCAAAGGCAATATTACCACTGAAGGATTGATCTGAATTAACAAGCTTTAAAAAGGGGGAGGGGAGAGAGAAGATGAAGGGGGAAAGGGTGGAGAGCTGGAGAGTGCTCTGTCAGTTCACTACATCTTTGGTGTCTCTCTGTATGAAGTTCACTTCCAGGTTGCTGTTTGGGCAAAATATTTCTGGTATGGAATCAAGATAATTGTTAAACCTTTGTAAGTTTTCTAAAGTCACGTGGTGAACATTAGCAGAGATTTTATTCTTTTTCGAAGACCTTCACAAAACAAACGAAATCTTAATGCAGATATGCAAACAAACCATTTCCTTCAGGGAAATAAAAGTTGAGCAGTAAACTTCTTTCTTCTGGAACACACAGCTGCAAGTGATTCTTTCTGCTTCTGCCACGTGTCTGGAGCTTTTGCAGGGGTCAAGCAGCATGCAGAGGCAGCCTTCACTGCAGCAGCCCTCTGCCTCAGTGATTGCACTCCCCTTGCAGCAGGAATCATCCTCAAGTCATCACCTAAACACATGGTTGCAGGAGCAGCAAAATGCCAGTCATTACATTATGGGATTAGCAGTGACTGAAAAGGTTGTTATGGAGCATCTGCCTCCTGGAAGGAAATCATAACTCAGAATAAATTTACTCTTCCTTACCCAAGACAGACTTTCTCTGGGAGATAGGCCACCTTTGTAGTACCACATATAGCACTGAATATTCAGGCACCAGCAAAATACTTGCTCTGTCAAATAATACTAAATAACCTGGAGTGAAATAATGAGTGTACCTGAGACAGAGAATCAGAGAATCACAGAATGTCAGGAAGCAAATTACTTTTCTTAATAAGGCACTTAACTGCTCTAAAAATTGTTCTTAAACTGTGTTTTGTATCTCATACCTGTCCTTTGCTGAGAAAATGAAAATCAACACAAATAAGAGAGCAGACAGCACAGAAATGGCTGTTGAGAGGTGCAGCAGACGTCTCCTGCTGTGTAGGACACACCACTGTGTTGTGGCAGCAACTGCACATCTGGAGTCCCTGCAGTGGCCAGTGCTGGTTCCTCAGCACCAGAGCACTGAGGTGGGTCCAAGATGCTCAGAAGGAATTCCTAATTGGGCACCTTTAACATGCCCAAGTCTGCTTGCCCCAAGCTGTTTCAGTGGGGGGTTTGTAAGGAGTCAGAGGAGGACAATGTGGACTGGGAAGTGGTGGAAGCTAAGTAGTTAACTGTGAAGCAGGCAGGTGAGCAGTGGTTCATTGTGCTGACAGACAGCTAAATGCCACAGCACCACTCCTGATTTATTTGCTTCTCTTATGCAGCCTTGAATTTCAGAGGGAGACAAGAGGCTTAATTTAGCTAAAGGAAGAGCACATTTGGGACTTGTGCAGCTCGCTTGTTTCCTCAGTCTGCAGAAAAAGGCAGAGGAGCTGTGGGGGGCAGCATTGTCAAGTGCACCCACCAGTGCTATCAGAGCAATTTTAATTTCAGCATAATTGAAAGAAGACAATTATGACTCATTCAGTTAAATATAAGAGATGGAAAGGGCAACATAAATACATGGAAATAATAATGGTGTTTCGAGCTTCTGATGAAAGAACAGAGCTGATCTAGTCCCAACCCTCATGATAAGAATCATAAATTTTGCAATACTTGACATACCTTCTGTAGCCTCAGATATGGAAGTAGTGCAAACAAGCAGGAGAAATTCTGTTTTGTGTCATCTACAGCAGCTTTATTATGGAAATGCACTTGGAAAATACAAGCCCTGCAGAAGGAAAATAATCCAAGAGACAGGGAAAGTATCAATATCCCAAGTTTTATTATTTTTACTTTAGCCTTAGAAAGCCTTTCTGAATGTTTGGGTCCTCAGCTGGCAAAGGTGGGCTGGTCATTGCAAAACTGGAGCAGGAAGGAATAAAATCTGGGTTGGGATGAAAGGCCAGAAATCCCCAGAGTCCCTGCTATTTAGAAATCTCTGGAGTCATCATCCCTGTCCATTAGAAATCCTGGAAAATGCAACCACTTTGGATGTCATTTCAACTTTATGAAAATGGTCTTAATTCACAAAGTTCACTTACCTTTAAACTCTCAAAATTCATCCCAAAAATCCAAGTGGAAACAGCTCAGGACAGTTGTGTCATTCCCAGTAGAGGTGCAGATGTTGCAGTGTGAGATATTTGGTGTTCTGAAATGCAAAAGTTTGCATTTTAATTAATGACATTTACATTTCAACTATTTTAACAGCTAATGCTATGATTTCATTGTCCCATTATTTAAGTACCAATTCATTCAAAATATAAAGCTTGTTAAATCAAATTTTTAATTTCCTCATTGACTTATGGAGAGGAAATCCCACTCCCTGCCATGGCTGCTGTCCTGTCAGGGGCTGGTTTATTCCAACCCACACAGGCTGGGGTCCACCTGCAGTGCCTCTGAAATCAACTTGGGGTGGAGGGCAGGAGTGGGAGCATTTTATTCTATCACCTTTGTCAACTGGAGGCACTGTGTTCCCACCAATACCAAGGGCACAGAAGGCAGCACAGAGGTTTAGTTGGGCAGCCTCCTGCTCAGGTACAGCACCATCCATCTTGCTGTTTGGCACAGAGAGGGCTGGTGCAGCAAGGAGCCCACAGCAGCACACACATGTTCCAATCTTTGTTCAAGAAGGGAAAAAAAATCAGAAAATTTTACTTATTATGAGCCACAGATGGCTCTTCAAAAGACAGTTGCAATTACCTGTGAACCTTTAGATGAGGAAGGATACCAACCAATGGCTCTGTCACTGGAATCAATAATTTTCCACCATGTGAGTTGGCTAAAATACAGGCGTGGGGCCAGAGGCCAAGAACTCACATAAGCTGCCCATGGTCACACAGTCCTTTCCGTGGCCAGCAGCAGCACCCTGTGAGGTGCAGGAGCAGCCCATCCATCACTCCTGGCACATTAGGGATCCCTGCTATGGCACAGAAT